>CM019707.1:118461-320961 GCA_009760885.1 Achatina immaculata
GGAGACCGAACTCCATTACCGCATGGACACTCGTCTGTGTGAGACATTTTGAGTCGATGCAGGTGGCCCAGTAGTCTGCAGTGGCCTGCCCGTAGGCGAAAGAGGATCGTTTGCTGATGTCTTTGTAGTTGATGTGTTGGATCTGGTTCGTTGCTGCATTTCAGTTGTTCCTTCCGTTCAGATCTGCGCTGTTTACGAATTATAGTTTCCGCTTCCTGGTAGTTTACTGGATGATTTGTTTGTTCTTGATTGCTGCCATCTTTGGATAGAGTGTCAGCTATTTCAGTAGTGGAATGGAATTATTGTTAACGAAAACGCATGGAACTTCCATGGAGGAATTTATCGCTCATCATGGATGAAAGAGGAAGACCAAGACGAAGATGGCTGCAAGACATCGTTGACGATCTGGAAATGGATGCAACAGCAGCAGGCCATCTTGCCCACAACCGAGAGGCCTACAGGAGTGCTGTTTGGGAGGCAAAGTTCCGCAAGGGACATGCAAATGAATGAATGAATGAATGAATGAATGAATGAATGCATGGATGAAATATTTACGTGTGATTTAATTGATCGATATCCCTGGTTGCTGTAACTTTGCTATGTTTCACACTCTCTGTCAAGTCATTCACTTCATGATATTAAAGACAGCTGGTAAACCCCCCATGTTCAGCTGGAAAATCATAAACTTTTGTTTAACCACTGTCAGCCCATCAGGCCAAAAAAGATACATGGTTATCCCATGATTTGTATAGCATGCTTGCAAATCACAGCAATAACACAACGAACTGAACTCGGCATGGCGATACGAAGCTGACGATTTGGCTGAAAGAATTTTCTCTCGATGATGTTAAATCAACTTATGCCTCCTTAACACCGATCGCTCCTGGCTGTCTGCTGCTGAAGTACCTATAGTTCGAAACATCATGCTTCACTAGCCCATTACAATTAGATTACCTCCCCTTGCTAGTGACTAGCGTACCCTAGATCAAAGGCACGGCTGTGAAACTTTGGTCTCTTATCAACAAATGCATCAGCAGTTCAACATCAACGTACGAGAGAAAAGCTACTTGACAACAAGGAAACAACAACAACAACAAACCAGAATTCTTTATGTCCAGAAATGTGAAGGATTGGGATTTGTGGAGGAGTATGACCGCCCACGCAGCCTGGCGTGGCACATGATGATGATAACAAAGAAAAAAAAGACTAGTATGATCTTCAATGACTGACAGCTCGAAGGATGATTAATAAACAAATCCTGTTTAAAAAAACCCAACCCTTTCTGTGAGTCGATGAGGAGCCAATCTCCAACGCGTCTACGTCTCGTTTTGTTTATATTTCCTTTTAAGTAATGAGGTCACAGAGGTTGACCAGGTGGTTTTCATTATCATTTCCTCCCTCTCCTCTTCATTTCTCTGGCATTGTCAGAATTTATGTACTATCTTAATTCTCCGGATACCACGGGGTTTTTTGGTTTTTTTTTTTTTTTACAGTATCTCTGTCACAACCGTTTACAGTACGTTGGTAGGGCTTACGCTGGAGTTATCTGCCCCTGGACCACACATGGCGACCTCTTCCATGGAAATAGCCGCGGCTCACTTATCATCGCACCGCGGTCATGTCACTTCAGGCGTGACCACCGAAAAAAAGACTCCCTTCCTTTATCGTTGCCTGTAAACTAACCCACATCATCGCTTCCGATATCAACCTGAGATCGTTAAGTCCTTGCTTATACAGCACGTGGGTTCTCTTCACCAGAT
Source organism: Achatina immaculata (assembly GCA_009760885.1). Classification (NCBI taxonomy): domain Eukaryota; kingdom Metazoa; phylum Mollusca; class Gastropoda; order Stylommatophora; family Achatinidae; genus Lissachatina; species Lissachatina immaculata. The sequence goes on from CM019707.1 coordinate 120,222, forward strand.
AAATTTGTTTGGGGCTGAGGGGGCCAAGAAAAGTGTCAATTAGTTGTTCATTTTCAAGACCAAATACAAACACGGCCTCTCTGCTGTTTACGCCCCGTGTAGATACGGCAGTACGTGATAATTAGAGTAGGACAGAGAGCGGGAAGCAGCGGAAACGTGGTTTATTAGAAGAATGTTGCGAATCCCCTGGACAGCAAAAATAACTAATGAAGAATGTATGAGAAGAGCTGGAGAGACAAAAAAAAACCTTGTCAGAAAGATAAGAGAGAGACAATGTACTTTCATAGGACATGCAGTGAGAAGAGGGGGCATTGAAAATATTATAACAACAGGAAAAATAGAAGGAAGAAGATCAAGAGGAAGACCAAGAGAAATGATACTGGACAGTCTGACGGGACGGTGTGAGAGGAGATCACCAACTGAGCTAATGGCCTGCATGAAGGATCGGGTACTCTGGAGAAGCATAATAGCCAACGCCAGTCGGCACGGCACCTGATGATGATGATGATGATGATGATGATGATGAGAGAGCGGGTCACGGTGGCTGTCTTAAGTTTCGGAGATTCCCTGCAGATATCCCGGCGAGGTCACAGCATTACATACTATATTTACATCCTCTGACAACGAAAGCTGTTTCTTTAGCTCTGACATTTTGATTTCCTGCAACAGCCAGTAACCTCAGGCGGTCTAAACGCTGATTTCCTGCAACAGCCAGTAACCTCAGGCGGTCTAAACGCTGATTTCCTGCAACAGCCAATAACATCAGGAGGGGGGGGAGTCTAAACGCTGATTTCCTGCAACAGCCAGTAACATCAAGAGGGGGGAGTCTAAACGCTGATTTCCTGCAACAGCCAATAACATCAGGAGGGGGTAGTCTAAACGCTGATTTCCTGCAACAGCCAATAACATCAGGAGGGGGGGGGGAAGTCTAAACGTTGATTTCCTGCAACAGCCAGTAATATCAGGGAGTCTAAACATTGATTTCCTGCAACAGCCAGTAACACCAGGGAGTCTAAACATTGATTTCCTGCAACAGGCAGTAACATCAGGGAGTCTAAACATTGATTTCCTGCAACAGGCAGTAACATCAGGGAGTCTAAACATTGATTTCCTGCAACAGGCAGTAACATCAGGGAGTCTAAACATTGATTTCCTGCAACAGGCAGTAATATCAGGGAGTCTAAACATTGATTTCCTGCAACAGGCAGTAACATCAGGGAGTCTAAACATTGATTTCCTGCAACAGGCAGTAACATCAGGGAGTCTAAACATTGATTTCCTGCAACAGGCAGTAATATCAGGGAGTCTAAACGTTGATTTCCTGCAACAGGCAGTAACATAAAAGGATCTGAATGCTGATTTTCTGGAAAAGGTGGTAACGTCAAGGGGATCTAAACGCCATCATCTTTGTCGATTCTAAAACATGGGAATCATAATGTATAACAGAACAGAACAAAACAAAAGACTGAATCAGTTCTGTGCCGTGGCATTTTTATTCCTGTGTGCATTCACTGGAACTAACGTTCTAAAAACGCAGATAGGCCACAGTGACTGCAGTAACGTAAATCAAATTAATTTTATGGTTGTTTGTTTCGTTGCTAATGCTTCCTATTTTTAAGAAATCTAGAAGTTTTTAAAGTTTTCATTTTGATTTTTATAATAAACTTTGATCCTACCAACAACAACAAAAAAGTCAGCAAGTTACTGAACTACCATTACTGCCCTCAAGATCGGTTCTGTAGCTGATCTCTCAAGAGCTGTTCTGTAGCTGCTCCTTCAAGATCGGTTCTGTAGCTGCTCCTTCAAGATCGGTTCTGTAGCTGCTCTTTCAAGATTGGTTCTGTAGCTGCTCTTTCAAAATCGGTTCTGTAGCTGCTCCTTCAAGATCGGTTCTGTAGCTGCTCCTTCAATATCTGTTCTGTAGCTGCTCCTTCAAGATCGGTTCTGTAGCTGCTCTTTCAAGATCGGTTCTGTAGCTGCTCTTTCAAGATTGGTTCTGTAGCTGCTCCTTCAAGATCGGTTCTGTAGCTGCTCCTTCAATATCTGTTCTGCAGCTGCTCCTTCAATATCTGTTCTGCAGCTGCTCCTTCAATATCTGTTCTGCAGCTGCTCCTTCACGATCGGTTCTGTAGCTGCTCCTTCAAGATCGGTTCTGTAGCTGCTCTTTCAAGATTGGTTCTGTAGCTGCTCTTTCAAAATCGGTTCTGTAGCTGCTCTTTCAAGATCGGTTCTGTAGCTGCTCTTTCAAAATCGGTTCTGTAGCTGCTCCTTCAAGATCGGTTCTGTAGCTGCTCTTTCAAGATTGGTTCTGTAGCTGCTCTTTCAAAATCGGTTCTGTAGCTGCTCTTTCAAGATCGGTTCTGTAGCTGCTCTTTCAAAATCGGTTCTGTAGCTGCTCTTTCAATATCTGTTCTGTAGCTGCTCCTTCAAAATCGGTTCTGTAGCTGCTCTTTCAAGATCGGTTCTGTAGCTGCTCTTTCAAAATCGGTTCTGTAGCTGCTCTTTCAAGATCGGTTCTGTAGCTGCTCTTTCAAGATCGGTTCTGTAGCTGCTCTTTCAAGATTGGTTCTCTAGCTGCTCCTTCAAGATCGGTTCTGTAGCTGCTCCTTCAATATCTGTTCTGCAGCTGCTCCTTCAATATCTGTTCTGCAGCTGCTCCTTCAATATCTGTTCTGCAGCTGCTCCTTCACGATCGGTTCTGTAGCTGCTCCTTCAATATCTGTTCTGTAGCTGCTCCTTCACGATCGGTTCTGTAGCTGCTCCTTCAATATCTGTTCTGCAGCTGCTCCTTCACGATCGGTTCTGTAGCTGCTCCTTCAATATCTGTTCTGCAGCTGCTCCTTCACGATCGGTTCTGTAGCTGCTCCTTCAATATCTGTTCTGTAGCTGCTCCTTCAATATCTGTTCTGCAGCTGCTCCTTCAATATCTGTTCTGTAGCTGCTCTTTCAAAATCGGTTCTGTAGCTGCTCCTTCAAGATCGGTTCTGTAGCTGCTCCTTCAATATCTGTTCTGCAGCTGCTCCTTCACGATCGGTTCTGTAGCTGCTCCTTCAATATCTGTTCTGTAGCTGCTTCTTCAATATCTGTTCTGTAGCTGCTCCTTCAATATCTGTTCTGTAGCTGCTCCTTCAATATCTGTTCTGCAGCTGCTCCTTCACGATCGGTTCTGTAGCTGCTCCTTCAATATCTGTTCTGTAGCTGCTCCTCCAAGATCTGTTCTGTAGCTGCTCCTCCAAGATCTGTTCTGTAGCTGCTCCTCCAAGATCTGTTCTGTAGCTGCTCCTTCGAGATCTGTTCTGTAGCTGCTCCTCCAAGATCTGTTCTGTAGCTGCTCCTCCAAGATCTGTTCTGTAGCTGCTCCGATCTTTATTTCAGGAAGACGAGCTCATGAACTCCGAGCTTCTGTGAGAACATCCTGCAGACAGAAGTCGAACCAATAGTCGTCTGTAGCAGTATTTCAGTACTGCATTTGGTCACTGTAGGTTTTTTTTTTACTATCTAAAGGATACAATCCAAGAGAAAACTAGTACTTAGTCTATAAATTTTAAAGCTCTTACTTAAGTATGACATAGATAGTGCAAGGTATTGTTGTTTACGATTTGTAAATCTCACTGATAGTTGGGAAAAATTGGAAGTGTCGAAAGTGGAATGTCTGGGTGGACATGACCTGGCGAAAGGAGTAACAGAAAATTTAAGCCCTGGAATGTTTTTTTTTAAAATTTACTCAAGGTTAGTTTTTACATGTTAACTTCACAAGAATTATTAATATATCTGATGAGCTGTCTGTCTAGGCTAGTTACATTTAGTAACAAAGTTAAATTTAGAAATGTTTGACACCTTATTATCAAAGGTCAGTAGACAGACAATTTCACTAGGGTCAGACGTCTCGTGAACTTTTAGAGAAAGTTCAAGGTAAAATTTGTAGGGAATACTTAAGCTTGAGTAACTTTTGTTAGACGGGGTTGTGTGTAGAATGTTTCGCGTAGTCATTTTCCCAGTGGAGTAGTTGTAGGTCAGTTTTAGTAATGTAATAGCTTTAGCTCAGCATATTGTCCTTTAGGACAATGTTCTTTTACCTTGTACTGAGATGTAGATGTTAGGAGAGTTGTCCTTGTCATGACAGATTTGTGTGTTCAGGAGATTGTGTCGGAAGTTCATCATACTGTAAGTAGTTGTTATTACTTGCTTATTGTTGTCAGGTTGTTCTTCTCCGTGGCGCCGACTACGGCCCGGGAAGTTCTTGTATTGTTTGATAAATCACCCTGCCATGTTGGCAGTTCGTTTCCCTTCCTCATCTCCATCCTCCGCCATTCATTTTTTTCATTCAATAAATGTTTGATCTGTATCTTGAAAGTTAGTCTATTCATCACCTACATGGAGTTCTTATCTGCTAGTCCTGTTGAGTGAGCGGGAAGTCCTGTATATGTTTTCATACGTGACATTGTTGTTTTTGTTGTGGCAGTTGAGAACCTGGCATTGTTGTTGTGTCACACCGTAGTGACAAGTTTGCCTTTTTTTGGTAAAGTAGTGTTACCAACTCTTACAGGCAACAACAACAACATGTAAGTCTTTCTAATACAGTTAAAGTCCACAAAAATAGTCAATATCTCTGACTCTCTGTGTACTGCCACAGAGGCATACGCCTATAGTTGATGCCGTGTTGGCACTATTAGTAATATATCATCCGCGAAGTGAAATACTTCTACATGGCTTCATATTCACAACCATCAGCCTAAGCCGAGTCAGTGTATCCATTCAGACATTCTCATTCCCGTCAGTTTTAGGAAGCTATTTTGTAGCATATGTTGTTATTATTTAATACTGAGATGAGGCAAATGCTACATATATCTTTGCCATCATTTAACACGGCGTTCAGTTGATTATTACATACTAGATTTAACACTGAAAAGAGATAACTGCTCGAAATTTGGATCAGAAACCAAATCTTGTGGAAATGTTATCGTATTACGAGGTGGCATCTCTGCCGGAAGGCTGGCGTAGTATAACAACCTGACCAAGTCAAGGAACGGAGTCGACATGTTCCTTATGAACGTGATGGAGCCTTATAAGAAGTTTTAAAAAAAATATCTGGTGATGTCTACTCAAAATATTCTCGAAGTCAGTTTCATATAATTACAGCAGTTTTCAAATCACTTGCAAAGATAATTATTACAGCATCAGGTACTAAGATCTTCATTACAAATTCATCTGTCCAGGCACTCACTGCAGAATCACAAGATCTTTATTATAGCACTGTTCGCTAATTTCTTCATTATAGCTCCAAGCGTCAAGATCATCACGACAGCACCATCTGGCAAAGATCTTTATCGCATCATCGGTTATCACATCTTCACTGCAACAACATACTCCCAAGATCTTCATTACGGTAGCATTTGAAAAGATCTTCATTACGGCAATACACACACACAAAGATCTTCATCAAATCAACATATACAAATGTCCTCAACACAGCATTCAAGCACATTCATCGCAGCCAATATTTATCAAGATCTTCCAGAGCAGCGTCCTTAAAGATCTTCATCACAGCTAATATTTATCAAGATCTTCCACAGCAGCGTCCATAAAGATCTTCATCACAGCCAATATTTATCAATATCTTCGTCATGTCATCAGGTTCCAGAAACTTCCAACTCATATATAAACTGAAATCTTACAACACAGGCGTCCAAACAAGCGAGCGTCATTTACTCTATATATATATATATCAATTTTTATTCTTGTGGCATTAACTTCTCTTCCATTTATCTATGCTTCCACTAATCCCATCATCTTCGTCCTCATCTACTTATTTCTTCTTACTTCTCTATTATAGTCCGCCAAGACAACACAAGAACATCCTAACAACACCCTCCCCCCCCCCCCCCCCAAAAAAAAAGGTCAGAGCTTCCTGTCTTCCGTTCAGACATTTTAGAATTAATTACCACACTGAACTCAAACAGAGCTATCTATTAATGAACTGAATACATATAATGATCCACTTTCACTCTCCACATTTACTTGATAACCCGTATCTGGTAGCTATTTTTACGTTGAATGCCAAGCCCCCCCCCCCCCCCCCCAAACTTGTTCAAACTGTTTCGGTAATTGCTGTTCTACATTTCTCTTAAGAGACATCTCGGCGACGTTACGGGTGGAGCAGTTTGAACTAAATTATAATAAAGTACAGGATCTTTTGTAGGGGGGAAAAAGCGACCGTAGACACGAACACAAATATTTGGAGATACAATTTTTTTTTCAAACTTTAGATGGCCTAAACTATTAATGAAGTGTTAAAACTAGAAATAAAAATTATACAGCTCTCTACGATTTTAACTGTTGTACATTTTCCAGAAACGGCAGCTGTCTCCCCCCCCCCCCCCCCCCCCCCCCCACAAAACATTCAAGTTTTACGCAACTCTCTAAAATCTCAGCGGTTACAAACTTCTGACAATATCAGCGGTTACAAAATATCAGCGGTTACAAAATATCAGCGGTTACGAAGTTCTTGAAATATCAGCGGTTACAAACTTCTTAAAATATCGACTGCTACACATAACTCTGAAACATCAATAGTTATAGAGCTCTCTGAAACAAAGTTATACAACTCTCTAAAACATCAAAAGGTTATGCAGCGCACTAAAACATCAACATTATAGAACTCCTAAAACATCAATAGTTATACAGCTCCCTGAAACACCAATAATTATACAACCCTCAAAATATCAACGGTTTTACAGCTCCCTAAAATGTCAACGGTTATATAATTCTTCAAATTATTCCTCGTTTCTCGCGAACTATACGAGTGGAAATTATTTCAACTTTTATTTTTGTCTAAACAATTCACAACCCACAAAAATATCACAATTATGGCCTCGAACGCACGATTTTCCTTCTAGTTTCATTTACAGGTGTTCTAAAAATATTCTAAAAATAGATGGCGTTTATGATAAATATAATTATAAGGTCGCGTATGAATACCGCCTTGCCTCTGTATCATAATTTATCATAAAGCTGAGAAAAAAAAAATCAAGACCAGCAAATTTGATTTATCAAACTCTCTCTCTCTCTCTAAACCTTAAGTGCCCAGGGCACATGGGGCTTCCGCAAGGGTTTTTCACAAATGCCTGTCCTTCGCCTTTTTTTCTGCTCTTGCCCAGGTGAGCCCTCTATTGCTCAACATCCTTTCTGTTGTTCTTCTCCATGTCTCTTTTGGTCTACCCTTACTTCTGTTCCCCTGTGGTGTCCATCTTAGTGCTATTTTTGGTAGTGAGTTATCAGTCATTCGGAGCACATGTCCCAATCACCGCCAGCATCTTTCCTCAATAATTGTTGTCAGTGGCTTCATCTGCATTTCTGCCAATAAGATGTTATTTCTTCTGGTGTTTGGCCAAAATATTTTTCTAATTCTTCGTAAACATTTAGTCTGGAAAGAATTCAAGATTTATCAAACTGTCACAAACAAATTGCAGAGTTTATACTTTTCAAACTTTGACTAAAGTGTAAGACCTGTTCAAAGATTAAGAAGGGGGTGAAGATGCTTGTCCGACGAGGCAATCAGCGACCTATAGCTGATATGCCAGCGTCAGGGTTAGCGATCTATAGCTGACCAAGACCCTGTCCCACCTCTCTGTGGTATCCCCAGTAACATGTCTAGCCTGACTAACGGGGCAGGGATCGCCATAGTCCCCCATGGTGGTGGAGTCTGCTAAAGAAGCATTGCACACCCCCTGCTTTTTTAGCTGTACTCCGGGACTGGAAAAAGTAACCGCCATAACCCGCTCCCACGCCGATACGATGATGTGCCTCAACACCTCCACAGCATCGGCTGCAAAGAACGCCAGCTCACAGTTACATGGAGATAGTTACAAGTACACAAGATTAATATGTCCAAGATTTTTTATTTTATTTTGAAATAAGCGTATAGAATGAATACAAAACTAACAGGCTTGATTCTTGCCTTATACTATAGATTTTTTAAGCGGTTCATGGCAAGTAAACTTTAATGTTCTCTTTTGTCCGTGCGGGGTTTACAGTTATAAACCTGAATATCAGCAGCTTCTCTTGTCGTGATGTCGGGTGGGAGTTCATCTCTGTACCCGACTCGGGTAATTCTTCACGTCCTGGCGAAGTTCCTAATCACAGACTGCTGCACGAAGGCTTGACGAAACAGGGAAAGGTCCACGTGGTAACTCTTGGTGATGGAGCTAATTAAGAAGTATTGCATTGCGACTCGTTGAGAAGGAATTATTTCATCACCTTGAATACTCCTCGAGACAGGACAAATAATGATCTCCGACGATATTACGTGACTTCAAACATTGCGACCTCCCCCCCCCCCCCAACAAAAAAAAAACCGTTAATCAGAGAAATCAGTATAATTACCCTCACCCTCTCTCCCCCTCCACCCTAACAACATTTTTGACCATTAGAGCCGCAATCACGAGGAGAACATTATACGCTCCTGGTAAACAATAACAACTCGGATGTGGAGAGAGAGAGAGAGAAAGAGAGAGAGAGAAAGAGAGAGAGAAAAATAGAGAGAGAGAGAAAGAGAGAGAGAGTTCACTTTAAAACGAAACGAAAAATGCAAGAAGAAAACATCGCGAGAGAAATTCACCGGCATATCAGTTTTATAAGGAAATATCTTTCTGTAACGAGTTATTATTATTATTATTATTATTTTTTTAGACAGCGAAAACAACAGGCCATGGACCGGGTACTATTGCAAACCGGGTCCACCCGTAACGAAATGTGGACCTTACCCCTGGCATCGAATGCGTTTGGCAGGCCTCGGGCATCTCGTTTAAAAAAAAAAGCTGCACTTTTGTCACGCCAAAGGGTATGTTGATCAGGGTACTTGCCAAGAGGATACTTTGATGTCAGCCACTTTGATCTTAGCCAAAAGACCGAGAAGCGATACTGCTTTTTCGATCTTAGCCAAATAGGCCATAAAGCCTACTCATAACAGTTTATCACTTCTTTAGCTGTTTATAGATATGTATGTTAACTATAAATATTATATTTATATACAGTATATCTAAATATGACATTGTTAAGAGAGGGAGGTTTAGTAGGAGTAACGTCCCTTGATGAGGCTGAAAAGCTCCCGAAAACATGAAATCTTTGCAAACTATCACGCGGGCTCTATGTGACGTTTAGCGGCACGGGAAGGATATAAGATATAAGATATATAACGCTGGCTAGTAGAGGGGATTAACCAGAGAAAACCTAAATATTTTGGACACATTAAACATCATGATAATTTAGAGAAGACCGTCTTGGAAGGGTACATAACGGGGAAAAAGAAAGAGAGGAAGACCAAGGCGAAGATGGCTGCAAGGCGTCGTTCATGATCTGCAGATGGATGCATCCGCAGCAGGGGATCTTGCTTACAACCGAGAGGCCTACAGGAGAGCTGTTAGGGAGGCAAAGTTCCGCAAGGGACATGCAAATGACTGACTGACTGATATACAAGAAAAAAAAAATATATATATATAAACAGACGGTCAAATAACTGTATAACATTTTAACATTTCTGTTACTGTAACAATTTAATATTTGTATAATTTTTTAACATTTCTGTAACGGTCTAATACTTGTAAAATATTTCAACGTTTCTAATCCGGTTTTGTCATTTATAAAATGATTTTTCTTTTATATCCATCATTTTGTACGCATATCACTCCAGTAACGCTTAATACTCCTAACTGCAATTATTTGTCACTTTAAAAAAAATTTTTAATAAGAATGAACACGGAATGTATCTAATAAAGTCGGGCTGGTTATATTTTTTTGTGGTATTTTAACTGCAAAATAGAAATGAGACTAGAAGAATTTTTACTCATAGGAAAATAAATCTTAAGCCATGTGCCATCTATACCCACGTTTGGTTTTGTGAATAATCACAGACAAGACAGATTTCCAAGTCTTCATAGAACTTGGCTTTGTGAATAATCGCAGCCAAGACTGACTTCCAAGACTTCACAAAACTTTACAAAGTCTTCACAAAACTTTACCATTAGACATTTGTACAGTTTCCTCCTTGACTGACCTTCAGAAGGGCAGAATGTAAGACGGGCCTGCGTGCCCAATTCTTTACCCTTTAAAAATAAAGATTATTCATTCATTCATAAGTTTTCTTTATTTGATTTATAATCAACTATCTTTCATTTAGTTCGTCTCTTCTCTGTTTGAAATAGAAGAACGGAGAGTAAAATGAATAGTTTTTATTTGTTTTTCTAACTTACTCCTTAACGGATCTTGATCGGCAAGAACACGTATTCCTCCAGGGATTTCGTTGGACAAGGAGACTTCCTGTTCCAAGAATCTTGTTAAACAAGAGACTTGCTCCTTCGGGGATCTTTTTGGACAAGTAAACTTGCTCTTCAGGGATCTTGTTGGACAAGGAGATTTGATCCTCCAGGGATATTGCTGGACAAGACAACTTGCTCCTCTAGGGATATTGCTGGACAAGGAGACTAGCTCTTCTAGGGATATTGCTAGACAAGGCAACTTGCTCCTCAAGGCTTCTTGCTAGACAAGGAGACTTGCTCCTCCAAGGATATTGCTGGACAAGGAGACTAGCTCCTCTAGGGATATTGCTAGACAAGGAGACTAGCTCTTCTAGGGATATTGCTGGACAATGCAACTTACTCCTCTAGGGTTCTTGCTAGACAAGGAGACTTGCTCCTCCAGGGATATTGCTGGACAAGGAGACTAGTTTCTCTAGGGATCTTGCTGGACAAGGAGACTAGCTTCTCTAGGGATATTGCTAGACAAGGCAACTTGCTCCTCTAGAGATCTTGCTGGGCAAGGAAATTTGCTCCTCTAGGGATATTGCTGGACAAGGAAACTTACTTTGGCTCACACAGAAACAGCATTACAACAAACTGATATGCAAATTGGACAATATCGACAAATTATCAGGAGCGAGAGAGAGAGAGAGAGAACGAAAGAATAGGGGGGGGGGGAGTGAGTGAGAGAGACAGAGAGGGAGAGATAAAACTGGAAATTATTAGACAAAGGAAAAAAAAACAAGGACTGGATAATAACTAGACATTTCTGTATTCCGAAGTTGAGCGGAGATATATTTCTTCATTTCAGCCGCCAAGAACATCATTACAGCAGGGGAGGAAACAACATAATTTGTTCATGAAACTGAACAACAGAACACAAATTTCAGTGTGACTGAAATACCTCAAGCTACAAGTTATCGATTACTGTCTCCAGATGTAATCGCAGGACAACAAATGGGTAAAATGACCCGGATGAAGTAATTTTGCCTTGTTTGCTGTCGGGCTTTGCCCGTGTTACCTCCACTTTGACGATTCTTTTGTGATATATTTTCTTCCGTTCACTTTCAGGACACTTTTCTCCCTTCTTTCTTTCCTGATTTTAAATTTCTAACTTTCTTCTATTATCTTACCTTGCAGCGGAAGCCATGATATTATCAGTACTTTCATAAACAATTAATTGATGCCTTTATTACTAGACTCATACACCTCTATCTACCTTTATTACTAGAACCATACACCTCTGTCTACCTTTATTAATAGAATCATGCACCTCTGTCTACCTTTATTAATAGAACCACACACCTCCATCTACCTTTATTACTAGAACCATACACTTCTATCTACCTTTATTACTAGAACCATACACCTCTATCTACCTTTATCACTAGAACCATGCACATCTATCTACCTTTATCACTAGAACCATGCACATCTATCTACCTTTATTACAAGAACCATACACCTCTATCTACCTTTATTACTAGAACCATGCACATCTATCTACCTTTATTACTAGAACCATACACCTCTATCTACCTTTATTACTAGAACCATACACCTCTATCTACCTTTATTACTAGAACCATACACCTCTATCTACCTTTATTACTAGAAATAGTTTTACCGCAGTCGTTGCCTCTTTTATCTGTCACATAGATTAAATAGGAATCGGTAGCGACTAAGCAAGAAGGTTGCGTGAGCAACATTTAAAAAAAAAATAACAAGGAATATTTCTGTGAAACCTGATTACGTAACACGGGATTATATTACATATCTATTAATGGTGCAGTTAATTAGATAGTAGAACCTTGGTATAAAACAAAGTAGAGTTAATTAGATAGTAGAACCTTGGTATAAAACAAAGTAGAGTTAATTAGATAGTAGAACCTTGGTATAAAACAAAGTAGAGTTTTAATTAGATAGTAGAACCTTGGTATAAAACAAAGTAGAGTTAATAAATAGTAGAACCTTGGTATAAAACAAAGTAGAGTTAATTAGATAGTAAAACCTTGGTATAAAACAAAGCAGAGTTAATTAGATAGTAGAACCTTAGTATAAAACAAAGTAGAGTTTTGATTAGCCGTGTTGAGTAATTATTAAGCGTTCCCTTCGCTGATTGTGGCTGAATGTTTTATGTGTTGTGTATTGATATTAGTGTGGACGTCGACCAGCGTTGTGTGGTTGCAGTTTTGTGTAATAAACATATGTTGCTTTGGTTTACATTTATTTAGTTCTGAGGTATGTTGCTATGTTGCGTGCTGTCATTGATCACATTGATGAGTTGTAGTTTATGTATTAGAAGCTGTTAAAGTCCCTGGTGGTCAGAGTGATGAATGTTGAAGTTGGAACTTGGTATAAAATATTTGCTAAGGGAAAAAAAAATTTCTTGGACTCATTTTGTATGGTGATACTAAATAAAAATGGGATACCGCAGCGTCTGGTGAATGGTCGCTCCCGAGAGAATTAGTCTCTCCTGTCTTAATGTACGTAAGTCACAACCAAGAGCACCAACAAAATTAACCACAGTTTCCCTACATATTATGAATTTCTACCCTTAATCCCCTCCCTTCACCCACATTCAGTTTCCCTACATATTATGAATTTATACCCTTAATCCCCTCCCTTCACCCACATTCAGTTTCCGTACATATTATGAATTTATACCCTTAATCCCCTCCCTTCACCCACATTCAGTAATCCCTATAATTGCACCTCCCCCATCCCCCTTTCCTCTTATTGTCTCCTTTCATCAGTTCTCAAGAGTTTATGAACAAACGTATACAAGAACATATATACTCCAACAAGAACATATATACTCCAACAAGAACATATATACTCCAACAAGAACATATATACTCCAACAAGAACAACTCAGAAAGGGCCTGCAGAGTTTTAAGCTCACGTACAAATGATGATAGTTCTGCAGCCTTTACTCTAATCCATGTCGGACATCAGTTATTGGAGCCATATAAAACGGCCTCGAGGAGGGGAAAAGTCGATATGTAATCGATCTGAGGCCATTTAGGGGCTATAATTACCTCTGCCAACCGAGGGCTGCCCCACGCAGTGATTTTTCCTGTAATATAGACCTCACTGACTCTTCTATCACAGAAGGTAATCGTTAGGACGGGCAAAAGACGTTTGAAGTGGCTATTGTTGGATGTTCAATCACAAAACTTGTGTGCCCTCGAGATTCTGTTTACTGCTAAGCTTTTATATTTGATTGCACGTCAGTTCCCTCTGGCCACTGCGCATTTACACACGAGATCAGATTCCACAGAACATGCCCGGCCATCAATATCCAAGAAGCGAGGGAACAAACAATGTTATTGGCGAGTGAGTGTCTTAAATTTCACATTTCTGTGAGTGCTGCAGGAGCTGCAGGCAAATAACAACAGGAATCACGGTTTCCTGTTGTGAAACAGATTTCTTTGTTTGGGTGTTACCTGGAGCCGAAACTGCCTTTAACTTTGGTCAGTATTAACGCTGTCAAAGGTACCTGTATTAGTTCAATCTTCTTGTCTTTGGCTCATGTGCTTCTCCTTGTCCTGTGGGTACATTCGTTTTAGTTCAGTGACACATTGTATTCTTGGTACACAGGCCAGCCTTCTTCTGCAGGCAGATGATCTTCATTGATAAAAGCGCAGAAACCTAAACCCTTTCTATCCTAACGGTACTCACAAGTACCACTTTGTTCAAATTGTAATATTTCATAAATGCAAACATCATTCTTGATGATACTCAAAGGAATAGGCATAACAGCCTTCTGCCGAACAACCAGTCAGTAAAGGGCCAGCACTCTGAAATTTCGCTCTTCAATGTGGGGAGTTTACTTTTTCTGTCCTGTCAAACAAAACTGGCCAATTTTCCAGAGAACTTGAGTTTTTTCCTCTTTGTGCTTGTAAATTTCGTCCTTTAAAAAAAACATGAAAATGTTTATAACAAAATTAATTTCCTTCTTTCTATGTTCATTGCTCACCAAAAACTACCTTATGGCATTAAAAAAATAATGAAAAAGTTACAGGGAAATTAATTCAGGATACGAAGTATCCGGTACACATTTTTACATCTCAGTGTACTTCTGCGCAAGGAAGTTAGGCTAGGACTCAATTACTTCTGATTTGAGAGAACAATTCGCTCTCTGTTTCGCTGCTCCTGTGCACTTTAAGGCTCTTTAAACGGGGGGGTCGGGGAATCACTACAACTATGAGTATGGAATCCCCCAGTTTCCAATTTCATTAAATTTCCCTTCAATTGTTTCTGGTATTGTAGATGCTTCGCTTATCAGGGACAGCCAGAAAGACAAATGAAGAAGTATTACAGCAATCAGAGGAATATCTCAAACCAGTGTCGTCATTCATTCATTTGTATGTCCCTTGTGGAGCTTTGCCTCCCTAGCAGCTCTCATGTAGGCCTCTCGGTTGTGAGCAGGATAGCCTGCTGCTGATGCATCCATTTGCAGATCATCAACGATGTCTTGCAGCCATCTTCGCCTTGGTCTTCCTCTCTTTCTTTTTCCCATTATGTACCCTTCCAAGACGGTCTTCTCTAGATTATCATGACGTTGTGTCCAAAATATTTAAGTTTTCTCTCTTTATTCCTCTTTACTAGCCAGCCTTCTTCAGTATTAAGTTATTGTAGTATGGATATATTTGTTATTTTTTGTTCCATGATATTTGAAGAACTCTTCTGTAGCATTTACATTCAAAGGCATTTATGTGTTTCTCAGCTGTTTTGTTAAGTGTCCAGGTCTCACAGGCATATGTTGCGATGGGAAAGATGCATGCCCTTAAAAATCTTATTTTTGTAGTTCTGTCTGCTCTTCTCCACAGATTCCAGTGTCGTACATAAGAAAAAAAACAATCAAAGTTTCTTGGACACATCACCAGATGTGAAGGTTTAGATATATTACCTGTGACTGGAAAGATAAATGGCAGAAAAACAGAGACCGCAGAGAAGACAGACATACCTGTAAGGCCTGACTGTACGCTTTGGCAGAAAAACAGAGACCGCGGAGAAGACAGACACACCTGTAAGGCCTGACTGTACGCTTTGGCAGAAAAACAGAGACCGCGGAGAAGACAGACACACCTGTAAGGCCTGACTGTACGCTTTGGCAGAAAAACAGAGACCGCGGAGAAGACAGACACACCTGGATGGCCTGACTGTACGCTTTGGCAGAAAAACACCAATCGACGTGATTGGAGACGTGAAATGGGGAGAGATGACCGCTTATGCCTTTTGTCATGGCACTATCTGATCTGATATTGCGGACGGCTGTAAGTGCATTGTATAATAAAAATAACCGTGGTTCGCATACAAGTATATAGAGCTACACAATAGTTGGCTATAAATGTTTTCACAATCCGAATTATTCTCCAAATCCAAAATATGAAGCGCAGAAAACAGCAATGCTCAAAGACAAAACAATATTTAGCGAGAAAACAATGTTAGAACAGAAAACAACAATGCTCAAAGAGATAACAACAATGCTCAAGGAGATAAAAACAATGCTCAAAGAGATAACAACAATGCTCAACGAGATAACAACAATGCTCAAAGAGATAACAACAATGCTCAGAGAGGTAACAGCGATGCTCAAAGAGGTAAAAAAATGCTCAAAGAGGTAACAACAATGCTCAAAGAGATAATAATGATGCTCAAAGAGATAACAACAATGCTCAAGGAGGTAACAACGATGTTCAAGGAGGTAAAAAGTGCCCAGAGAGGTAACAACAATGTTCAAAGAGGTAAAAAATCCTCAAAGAGGTAAGAAATGCTTAAGGAGATAAAAACAATGCTCAAAGAGGTAACAACAATGCAGCGTTTCAACTTGTACCTACATTACACATTGACAGCAACCATGTGAAGATAAATAGCGAGAACAGATATAAGTGAGGGAATGTAAGTGAGGGAATATAAGTGAGGGAATATAAGTGAGGGAATATAAGTGAGGGAATATAAGTGAGGGAATGTAAGTGAGGGAATATAAGTGAGGGAATATAAGTGAGGAAATGTTAATGAGGGAATGTAAGTGAGGGAATGTAAGTGAAATGTTACTACCAAGAATAATAAAGCACACACTCTCTCAATACCTTGTACATGCCTGAGTGGCAGAGCTGTTAGTGTGTAAACTTCACACTGCAAAGTCCTGGACTCAAACCAGTCGGATGTTATCCAGTCACTTAGGAAATGGGTATCCATCTCCTCTTGAAGCTGGAGATGGATAGGTAACCATGAGTGACGCTGACAATATCACCCTCTTACGTTGTCCACAGACGGAGTAAAATATTAGTACTAACACCAGAACGCCTGGATGCCCCTGTGGCATGACAGCCCTACGGTCAATGCCTTATTAAGCAATACAGTTTGTCAAGGAAGTTCTCGACAGAAAATTAATGTCCGGGAATAAATAAAACAGTCTTGTCAATATTTCATCGGTTCATCACGTGACGTGGTTTATAGGGGTGACATATTTGTTAGCGTTTTGTGTACATAAGTTTTTTAAAAATGTTTATAGATGTCAGCGTTGTTTATGCTGTACATACATTTTGTCTGTTTACAGAGCTCAGAAGTGTTTGTGGTGTACATACATTTGTCTTTTTACAGAGCCCAGAAGTGTTTGTAGTGTACATATATGTGTCTTTTTACAGAGCTCAGAAGTGTTTGTGGTGTACATACATTTGTCTTTTTACAGAGCTCAGAAGTGTTTGTGGTGTACATATATTTGTCTTTTTACAGAGCTCAGAAGTGTTTGTGGTGTACATATATGTGTCTTTTTACAGAGCTCAGAAGTGTTTGTGGTGTACATATATGTGTCTTTTTACAGAGCTCAGAAGTGTTTGTGGTGTACATACATTTGTCTTTTTACAGAGCTCAGAAGTGTTTGTGGTGTACATATATTTGTCTTTTTACAGAGCTCAGAAGTGTTTGTGGTGTACATACATGTGTCTTTTTACAGAGCTCAGAAGTGTTTGTGGTGTACATACATTTGTCTTTTTACAGAGCTCAGAAGTGTTTGTAGTGTACATATATGTGTCTTTTTACAGAGCTCAGAAGTGTTTGTGGTGTACATATATTTGTCTTTTTACAGAGCTCAGAAAAGTTTGTAGTGTACATACATTTGTCTTTTTACAGAGCTCAGAAGTGTTTGTAGTGTACATATATTGTTTTTTTTACAGAGCTCAGAAGTGTTTGTGGTGTACATACATTTGTCTTTTTACAGAGCTCAGAAGTGTTTGTAGTGTACATACATTTGTCTTTTTACAGAGCTCAGAAGTGTTTGTAGTGTACATATATGTGTCTTTTTACAGAGCTCAGAAGTGTTTGTGGTGTACATATATTTGTCTTTTTACAGAGCTCAGAAAAGTTTGTAGTGTACATATATGTGTCTTTTTACAGAGCTCAGAAGTGTTTGTGGTGTACATATATGTGTCTTTTTACAGAGCTCAGAAGTGTTTGTGGTGTACATACATTTGTCTTTTTACAGAGCTCAGAAGTGTTTGTGGTGTACATATATTTGTCTTTTTACAGAGCTCAGAAGTGTTTGTGGTGTACATATATGTGTCTTTTTACAGAGCTCAGAAGTGTTTGTGGTGTACATACATTTGTCTTTTTACAGAGCTCAGAAGTGTTTGTAGTGTACATATATGTGTCTTTTTACAGAGCTCAGAAGTGTTTGTGGTGTACATATATTTGTCTTTTTACAGAGCTCAGAAAAGTTTGTAGTGTACATACATTTGTCTTTTTACAGAGCTCAGAAGTGTTTGTAGTGTACATATATTTGTTTTTTTTACAGAGCTCAGAAGTGTTTGTGGTGTACATACATTTGTCTTTTTACAGAGCTCAGAAGTGTTTGTAGTGTACATACATTTGTCTTTTTACAGAGCTCAGAAGTGTTTGTAGTGTACATATATGTGTCTTTTTACAGAGCTCAGAAGTGTTTGTGGTGTACATATATTTGTCTTTTTACAGAGCTCAGAAAAGTTTGTAGTGTACATATATTTGTCTTTTTTACAGAGCTCAGAAAAGTTTGTAGTGTACATATATTTGTCTTTTTACAGAGCTCAGAAAAGTTTGTAGTGTACATACATTTGTCTTTTTACAGAGCTCAGCAGTGTCTGTAGTTCTATTCCCAACCTACAGCAAAGGTTTAAATACCAAAATTACTGTGGAACAATACATATTTTTTTTTAACTGTTCAATATTTACCAAAGGGAAGTAAGCAGAGCTCATAAATGTCTGTTCTTCTGATACGACCTTTCTATGTTCCTTCCGAGAGAGATTACCTGTCCCTTGTTCCTTGTCGCCATCTGTTCCGTGTATTAGCAGGTATGAAAACTGCAGTATTAACCACAGTCCCACATTATAATCACATGTAAGCCAATAGGCCTGGCATTATCATGTCGGGAAAGAATGATCACAGACATGTGTTTGCCTCCAGTACAAGCCCTGTAGATCTTTGTACTGATAGGCCAAGACATGGAGAGAAATGCTCAGTGGAACTGGTAATATCTGTTATACTTTTTCTTCTTTTTTTCTTTTTTAAATGTCATTTATGCTATTTAGTTGCAGGGTATATGTGCTGGGTGTTGTAAAATATATGTTCTTGTGTGTTGCAAGGACTATATGATGATGTTTGTTTCAAGCTGTGTGCGCTGTTTCTTTTAAGATGTAGGTCCCTTTGTTTCAAGGTGTGTGCGTTGTTTTTACAATGTTTCTGAACTGTTTATTTTAAGATGTAGGCCCCTTTGTTTCACGGTATGTGCGTTGTTTTTACAATGTTTCTGAGCTGTTTGTTTCACTGTGTCTGTTTGTTTCATGGTGTCTGCGGTGTTTGTTTCAAGCTGTACATGCTGTTTGTACCAAGATGTATGTACTGTTTGTTTCATAGTGTATGCGCTGTTTGTATCAAGATGTACGCGTTGGGGCATATGCGCTGGATATCTAAATAGATTAAGACAGAGATAGAAAGAGGTTCAGTTTATAAAGATAAGAAGAGAAAAATGAAAGAAACAAAAGTGAGAATCGAAAGTACGAAGGTCATATCGAAAGTCGTGAGTAAAAACATTTTAAAAATCAGAATTTATAGAGTGAGAAAATATAAATTTATCACCTTAATTTGCATCATTTCCACTTCATGTAGAGGTCACTTGACGTCATCATCATGTGTCACGTGACCACGCGGAATAGAAACAAAATGGGGGAGGGGGTGCTGAAGTTTCGTATCGTCAGCGTGCTGTTATTGAGTTCCTAGTTAAAGAGGAAATCCCCGCTGCTGAAATTCAACAAAGACTTCAACTTGCCTATGGAGATGTGTGTATGGATGTTAGCAGTGTTAGGAGGTGGGTGAAACATTTCAAAAATTGAAACACGAGCATCCAAGATATGCCTCGCAGCGGTCGCCCTCGAACTGCCTCCACTGAATGTAACGTGGAAAGACCTGTCACAGTATTTGAAATTGCTGTAAATCTTGGAATAGGACAAAATGCAGTACAGGAAATGATTGAAACCCTAGGCTATAGAAAAGTGTGTGCCCGCTGGGTCCCACGTTTGTTGAATGAAGATCACAAAGCTGTGAGAAAAACCAGCTACTCTGCTCGCCGGACAACTGAGGAAATTTAGAAAATAAGTTGGGAAATTCTTCCACACCCTGGCTATATCCCCGACCTGGCACCCAGTGATTACCATCTTTTCGGTTTTGTGAAAGAACAAATGGGAGGCCATCACTACGACACAGGAGAGAACGTCAAGAAAGCAGTGCGTCTGTGCCTTCGATCAGCTGGAATGGAATTTTATCGTGAGGGTATTTTCAAACTGTCAGAGCGATGGGAAGAATGTGTGCAGAGTAATAGAGATTATGTTGAAAAGTGAAGAAAAGGATGCAGATTAAGTTGATACATTTATATTTTCTCTATCTATAAATTCTGATTAAAATAAATTGCTCACGACTTTCGGTATGACCCTTGTAATGAAAAGAGCAACCTAAAATGGAAACAACAAACATTCAATATTTCGGCGAAGGGAGGCAGTCATTACTGTGAAGTGCACGAAAAGAAGGGACAAAAAAAAAAGAAGTGATCAAGTGTTGATGGCTATCACCGAGAAAGTGAAATAACCCTAAATCAAACAGAGAAAGAGGTGAGAGAGAGAACATTTTTTGTTAAAAAAGCAGAATATACAACCAATGTTCAAGGTGTGTGCAGACGTTCGGCCTCCAACATAAGGCGTTGCCCCAGAGCGCTCATTGCAAGAACAAGAGCAGATTACTGTGAGTGAAAAGTCCTCTTTCCCTGTGTTGTTATTTCTGTGAAGTTTGAACGCCATGTTGGAGATGTCGTTCAGGTGCAAAAAGGAGGAGGGGGGGGGGGAACGAACATAGTTTATTTTGAAAGGGTTCAGAACTGGGCACGCACTCACGCAGGCCCGTCTAACATTCTGCCCTTCATTATACAGCTTTCACTCACTCACAGTCATTCAGCATTTATTAATGAGCATTAATAATCATGAAGACACAATTAAATGATTACATAAATAAATAAATAAACTTATCTCTTGTCCATACACTCCACGCTCTGATTTCTACAACAGCATGAAATAAACTTGCATTCTTACATTCATTCAAAACTAAAATTTATAGAAAAGCTGTTAAAAAATAGAACACTCAAGCCATACTTTGACTATGCTTTGGGAGGCATATAGTCCATATCAAACAGATGTTGACAAAGTTTGAAGTTAAAAGAACGAATATTACTTTAAGTTTTACATAAGGTGGTAAGGCATTCCAAAGGTGGGCAGCTGAGTATGAGAAGCCTTTTTTTTAAAACATGTCAAGCCTTGGTTTTGGGAAAATACAATTGATTAAGCGTTGACTGTGTTTTGGTTTGAATTTGAACAACGACCACAGATAGGGTGGAGCATTGTGCGACATAATTTTATGAATTAACTTGGCCTTGTTGAAAAGAAATCTTTTCTTGAGGGGTAGAATATCAAGATGTTTATTTGTAATACGTGCTGCATGTGTGTCATATATGAGCCTTATTGCTCGTTTTTTAAGTGAGTAAAGTCTTTTCATGTTTGACATGGAACAACCATCCTAGACTGTGGAACAGTAGTCCAAGTGTGTTTGTATCTGTGATATGTAGTATATTCTTCTGGTGTCTGTGTTAAGAAAACATTTAATTTTAGTAAATTGGTCAACTTTTATGCAATGAGTTTGGTTAGATTGTCTATATGATGATTCCAGCTGAGGTGGTGGTCAATCATGAGACCTAGAGTTTTATATTCACTAACATTCTATATCTATAAAGTTCCAGCATGGGGCTGTAGTGTTGTTGTTGGTGAAATTGTTAATTTCTGTCTTGTTGTAATGAGCATGGATTTTGCTTTGCTGGTGTTTATGAGCATTCTGTTGTTGTTGCTCCAGTTAATTAGACTGTTTATTTCAATTTGAAGAGTTGACTCAAGGTTAATACAGTCATTGTCATTAGTATAAACTATGCAGTCATCAGCAAAGAGGTTACAAGATGATTTTTTAGATGAAGTGAAAGATCATTGATGTAGATGGTGAAAAGGAGAGGACCAAGAATAGACCTTTGTGGAATACCATTATCAGCCACAGATGAACTTGACTTAGAATTTTTTTTAGGGAAACTACCTGTTGGAAAGATAAGATGTAATAAATTTTCTCAAGTCAGGGTGTAATTTATAAGTCTCAAGCTTTCTAACTAAGATTTCATCTCAGGGATGGGCTAATCGAGCTCACACGAAAATGTAAGCTTGTTTCAAGGTTATGTGCTACGTCGTATCACTTTTCTTGTCAATAATACGGTCAAAGATGACTACGATTTAGTGATGGCACAGTTATCACTTCAGGACGGCACAGTTATCACTTAATGAAGGTACAGTTACCGCTTAATGGCGGCACAGTTATCACTTAACGACAGCACAGATACCTCTTAAGAACGGCACAGTTATCACTTCATGACGGCACAGTTATCACGATCTAGCGTACCAGAGCTAAGTAAGAACCTATCCGCCGTCTCAGCCACGCCGATACAGCGAATACCCGAAAAAAGAGCAAGAAACAATTGCTCAAAAGAAATCTTTGCTATGGCTTTCATCTTTAACTCTTTCACCCCTGAGTTAACTTCCACCTAATGCCGGAATAAAGTTTAACGCGAAGTTTTGATAGAGGCAAAAAAAAAAAAAAAAACAAGAAGGAAGTTATTTGACAATTTTTAAAAATGTGGCTTGACTTGGAAATGTGCTACTTTTCGTTTTATTTATATTTTGCCTAAATATCGCTGTGAGCATTGACCAGCGTAAGTTTGCAAGACCCACAAACACTGCCTGTGTCATTTTAGAGCGAAAGGGTTAAATAAACTCCAAGAACTGCAGTCAGTTCTCATAGACCAGTGATGGCGTTAACTTGCATTTACCAGCAAACTACCGGCTAAAAACGAGAAAAACGGAAATTTATGGAGGTCGCCGGTGAACGTAGCTGGTTTATATTATGACAAACCTAATTTTAAAAAAAGCAACCAGCAAAATCGACTGGAGGATAACCAGGCCAGTAGGATGATGATGCTCAGTTTGCAGGGAGGAGAATCAGTCAGGTTTAACTGTCGTTCAGGATGTGAGAATTTGTAAAGATTAAATTTCACCGCTAATAAGACGAGAGGAAAAAAAAAACAACAACAAACTTCACGCGAACATTCACTTTCCTCTGATGTTTGTAAAGAATGTTTCATTTTTGTTAAAAAAAAAACAGAGTATAAAGTACTGATTATTTTATCGGGAAAACCGGTCCTTCTGAAAGCACTTCATGCAAGGCGAAAGACAGACACAGTTGTACCGCATTCGACAAAAATCAAAATGAGATCACTGAGATCCATACAACACAGACAGGAAACAACAACTCAGATAAAAGAAAGGATAACAAGGACGAGTAAGAGTGACTTGCATTACATAATGGTTTTTGTATCTGCACGCAAGACTGCATTTTCATCCCATGCACCCCAAAGAAACATGGCGTAAATGGGTTACATTTCAAAACGCTGGCTTACCCTAGCCACATGACGATAGGAGGAGATAAAAGAGTTAATGCTCGCGTCCAGTAAATGTTTACCAAGTGTAGTTTGTTGGTGATAGCAAGGAGAGATGACAGACACAGAATGATAAGGATTACACAAGCCACGGCCACGAAGACAAGAAATGGGGAAAATATCACTGGGAAAATGATTTATTCGAACTTTCAACTCGGGAAAATGATATGTTAGGAGTCTCCTGGAAAATAATTTATATGGACCCTCAACAGGAAAATCATTTATTTTGACTCTCAACTGGAAAATACTTTAATAGAACTCTGTAAGGAAAATGACTTTCACGTGGAATCTGAATGAGAAAATGATGAATCTGAACTCTGAAGAGGAAAAATAGTTTTCATCTATAGGAATTTTTTTTTTGGGGGGGGGCCGCAGAGGTCGGGCAACGGAAAATGGGAAAGAAAAGAAAGAAAAGGGAGACAGAAAGAATATCTACCAACATCTCTCCGTCCTTGAATGTTCTGGGGACAAGATCAATCATTCTTAAATAACATTACACGTTGCTTTACTGAGTGCGGCCGGAGCAAACAATCATTTTTTCAATCATTTGAGATTCTGAATGATAGGTCTATTTTTTTTAACTATGCAGTTTTGTACATCAAGATCGTGGCGAAAGTCCAGTGTAATAAAGTCTAGAAATTGTTACAAATAGAAAACAACGAGGCTTTCACATAATAAAGTAATGGTCCACAGTAATGTACGGTTAGAACTTGAAAAAAAAAATCAGAGACAAAGCACTTTTAGACGCGAGAGAAGGAAAACTGACAAGACAATTGCCCGGGACTTGAAACTCGGACTCCGGTAGGGCGAGCAACCGTCTAGCCGCGAGGAAACAGCGCGTTAATCAACTTAGCTATCTCGCGCCCCACAGTAAGGTGTTTGATAGCGAAGTCGTCAATGCCTGTATGGTTATAACACAGAAAATCTGTCGCATAAGATTCAGTCTCCCGAGTGTACCAAATTTTTCAGACACAAACATTCACACATGGTCTCCTGTAAATATCTAGTGCATACCGGACAACAATATCAACAAATAAGCTTTACTTCGTCTACGATATTTAGCAGGTCTAACTATACAATATGGATGCATCAGCAGCAGGCCATCTTGCTCACAACCGAGAGGCCTACAGGAGTGCTGTTAGGGAGGCAAAGTTCCGTAAAGGACATTCAAATGAATGATGATGATGAACTATACAGTATTAAGTTCTGTTAATTTACCGCGCGAAAGCCTCGTTGTTTCCTACTTGTAAAAATTTGTATCTGAAACCATAACCTGAATCTATCTCTATGAAAAGAGTATTTGTCAGTTTATTGTCGTGCATACATTTTGGGAATCAGTTTCCTTCTAACTTTATTTTGAAACAAGATGCCGAAAGGAAACATTGCATCTTTGTTCACATTTTCCAGATCATATAAACAAAAACTCAGACCATGCTGTTGACAGAGATATGGTGGACAAAAGCTGATGCAGTCAGGTAAAAAATCTAGGAGAGAAAAGATGGAGAGAAACTTGTAATCAGGTAAAAAAAATCTAAGAGAGAAATGGTGGAGAGAAGCTGTTACAATTCTTTAACAGGAATTTAGGAGAGAGATGGTGGAGAGAAGCTTTTATTATAAAATACACAAAACCGAGGAAGAGGAGGAGGAGGAGGAGGAGGAAAGGTAGGAGGTTAGTGGAGGGAAAACAAATGGTATCATGTAAGAAGAATAATAACAAGTAGTTTTCTTCCTAGCAAAGTGGAAGCTAGAAAACAGAAAGGGAAATGGTGATGAGATCTTTTCTACAGGTAACAAGAACAAAGCGTTGGTAGAAGACAGATGTTGCTGTCATAAACAGGAAGAATGAGAGAGTACTGCAGCCACGCACTGGTGTGTCACGTGGGTTATCTTTCATATCCTGCAGCAAGAATAAGTGCACAGACTGGATTCTGTGCTGTGGACAGGAAGACCTCGTCACAGACTGTATTGTTTGCTGAAGACAGCAAAACCTCGTTATAGACTGGCTTATTTGCTGAGAACAGCAAGACCTCTTCACAGACTAGCTTATTTGCTGAGAACAGCAAGACCTCTTCACAGACTAGCTTATTTGCTGAGGACAGCAAGACCTCTTCACAGACTAGCTTATTTGATGAGGACAGCAAGACCTCTTCACAGACTAGCTTATTTGATGAGGACAGCAAGACCTCTTCACAGACTAGCTTATTTGATGAGGACAGCAAGACCTCTTCACAGACTAGCTTATTTGATGAGGACAGCAAGACCTCTTCACAGACTAGCTTATTTGATGAGGACAGCAAAACCTCGTTATAGACTAGCTTATTTGCTGAGAACAGCAAGACCTCTTCACAGACTAGCTTATTTGCTGAGGACAGCAAGACCTCGTTATAGACTGGATTATTTGCTGAGGACAGCAATACCTCCTCACTGACTGGGCCTCTTTGTCGAAGACAGCAGTAACACGTATACAGGCTTGTCTCTTTTGCTGAGGACGGTCCTTATCTTTCTAAGGAACCGAAACACAAGGGAATACATCCTGAACGAAGCCCACACAAGTTTCCGGTACGTTCATAGTCCTGGCTTTGTCGGAAGTTCCCACGCACGAGAGTTGTTACATGTCAGGCGCTGACAGAAAGTGCATATATTTGTCGTCACAAGGGAGATAAACCGTCAGATCTTCAGATTCTGGACTTTTCCGTCTCAGAATCTCTCCACTCACGAGACGGAAGAGATATTTTGTAATGATAATCTGTGTGTGGAAATAAAATGGCTGCTGTCTTGGGGGCAAAGGAGATTCCAGGAGATAAAAAAAATGACATCTCCACTTCTACTTTTTTGGGACAAGATGAGAGTATGTGAGTAATTAATTAACATTTTATTGAAAAGAAATATCTGAAAGGGGGAGGGGGGTTGTGAAGGAGGGCAGGAAGTATGTTTGCAAAGTAAAGGACTTTGCATATGAAAGAACTGATATATATGAGGACACGATTCCTTCCTTTTGCTATCTTTAGATTCTTAATCAGGAGATTTCATACAATTTGGGGGTATTAGAACCAAATGACGGAGTATTGGAACTATATGAGACGGAGACGAGGTACTGGAACCAAATGAGACGGGGATATTACAACCAAATGATTGATTGATTGATTGATTGATCTTTATTTCAAAAGGGTTAAGAATTGGGCACGCAGGCCCGTCTGACATTCTGACGGAGTATTAGAACCAAATGATGAGGGTATTAGAACCAAATGAGACAGGGGTATTAGAAACAAATGACGGAGTATTAGAACCAAATGACGGGGTATTGAACCAACTGACGGGGTATTAGAATCAAATTACGGGGGTATTAGAAACAAACGATGAGGGTATTAGAAACAAATGAAGAGGGTATTAGAACCAAATGATGGGTGTATTAGAACTAAATGATGGGGGTATTAGAACCAAATGATGGGGGTACTAGACCCAAATGATGGGGGTATTAGACCCAAATGATGGGTGTACTAGAACCAAATAATGAGAGTACTAGGACCAAATGATAGGGGTATTTGAACCACAGGATTAGGAGAGAAAAAAAGCGAAAAAAAGAGAGGAAGAAGAAAAGAAAAAAGGAGAGAAGGGGAAGAGATGGAAAGGAAAAAAGAGAAAGGGAGAGAAGAGGAAAAGATGGAGAGGAAAAAAAGAGAAAGGGAGAGTAGAGGAAGAGATGGAGAGGAAAAAAAAGAAAGGAAGAGATGGAGAGGAAAAAAAAAGAAAGGGAGAGTAGAGGAAAAGATGGAGAGAAAAAAAGAGAAAGGGAGAGTAGAGGAAGAGATGGAGAGGAAAAAAGAGAAAGGGAGAGAAGAGGAAGAGATGGAGAGGAAAAAAGAGAAAGGGAGAGAAGAGGAAGAGATGGAGAGGGAAAAAAGAGAAAGGGAGAGTAGAGGAAGAGATGGAGAGGAAAAAAGAAAGAAAGAGATGGAGAGGAAAAAAAGAGAAAGGGAGAGTAGAGGAAGAGATGGAGAGAAAAAAAGAGAAAGGGAGAGTATAGAAAGAGATGGAGAGGAAAAAAGAGAAAGGGAGAGTAGAGGAAGAGATGGAGAGAAAAAAAGAGAAAGGGAGAGTAGAGGAAGAGATGGAGAGGAAAAAAGAGAAAGGGAGAGAAAAGGAAGAGATGGAAAGGAAAAAAGAGAAAGGGAGAGTAGAGGAAGAGATGGAGAGGAAAAAAGAGAAAGGGAGAGAAAAGGAAGAGATGGAGAGGAAAATAGAGAAAGGGAGAGTAGAGGAAGAGATGGGGAGGAAAAAAAGAAAGGAAGAGATGGAGAGGAAAAAATTTAAAGGGAGAGTAGAGGAGAGATGGAGAGGAAAAAAGAGAAAGGGAGAGTAGAGGAAGAGATGGAGAGGAAAAAAGAGAAGGGAGAGAAAAGGAAGAGATGGAGAGGAAAAAAAGAGAAAGGGAGAGTAGAGGAAGAGATGGAGAGGAAAAAAAAGAGAAAGGGAGAGAAAAGGAAGAGATGGAGAGGAAAAAAGAGAAAGGGAGAGTAGAAGAAGAGATGGAGAGGAAAAAAGAGAAGGGAGAGAAAAGGAAGAGATGGAGAGGAAAAAAAGAGAAAGGGAGAGTAGAGGAAGAGATGGAGAGGAAAAAAAAGAGAAAGGGAGAGTAGAGGAAGAGATGGAGAGGAAAAAGAGAGAAAGGGAAAATGTAGGAGAGAAAAAAAGAGTAGGAGGGGAGAAAGAAAGTGAAAGAGAGGAGAAATGCTATGTGAAGAGAAAGATAAATGTAAAATGTATATCTGCTTCATGAACGGAAGTTGTTTGTCTAATACCAGCCCCTTGATCTTTCTTTACAAACTCTTTGAACTTTTGTGTTAAACAGACCTGGTTTATAACGAGACATAAATATTTGCTAACAACAACCACAACAACAACAACAACAACCAAAAGCTTACTTGACTCAATGTTAAGTATTCTGGTTATCCGGATAATATTTAACCACGTGGTTTCCATACGTTAGGTATAGAAGTCCACTCAGTCATTAGTAAAGGTTTAGTTGTGCCAACGTTGAAAAGAAAGCACAGGGTGAACATAAAAGTCTTTCCTTGGTTACAAACATTTATTACACAAAAAACTATACTAACTACAGATATGTGGACTTTTTAAAAATTTACTTATGTGTTCTTGTTGTTGCCCATAGAATATCTAAACCAGTGTTTCCCATGCTTGATCGGGCTGCCGCCCCCTTTTCTCCCTCACCACATCCTCGACGCCGTCTTGTGTACTACTCGTACGATGACCTGTTAAACCAGGATATGCAGTAGGCAACTAAAAACTTAAGCTAGCCAACCAATTTTTTTAAAATAATAGAAAGGAATACATTTATAGCTCACCTACTGCATTATTTTCTCAGCTTTTAATGTGACGGATGAGTTTCTTGTAGGGACACAGGTTTCTCTATATCAGGTTGAGAAGTGCTAAGTAGGAAGCTATTACTACCCATCGTCTGCTGCTTCGTTTTCCCTCAACTGACTTTTTTTCCCCTTTCACTGCCCCCCCTCCGCCCCCTCCGAGCCCTTTTCCAACGTCTACAAGGGGGGCGTTATCGCCCATTTTGTGAACCACTGATCTAAACGATATTCGAATTTCTTAGTCATGTGTTGCTGTAGCATCCGTTGTCCTTGCATTCAGAGTTTCAATATCAAGAACTGGTGAAATGAACGTTTTGTCCTTAGAGTACCCCCATGAACATTTTGTCCTTAGAGTACCCCCATGAACATTTTGTCCTTAGAGTACCGCCATGAACATTTTGTCCTTAGAGTACCCCCATGAACATTTTGTCCTTAGAGTACCCCTATGAACATTTTGTCCTTAGAGTACTCCCATGAACATTTTGTCCTTAGAGTACCCTCATGAACATTTTGTCCTTAGAGTACTCCCATGAACATTTTGTCCTTAGAGTACCCCCATGAACATTGTGTCCTTAGAGTACCCCCATGAACATTTTGTCCTTAGAGTACCCCCATGAACATTTTGTCCTTAGAGTACCCCCATGAACATTTTGTCCTTAGAGTACCCCCATGAACATTTTGTCCTTAGAGTACCCCCATGAACATTTTGTCCTTAGAGTACCCCCATGAACATTTTGTCCTTAGAGTACCCCCATGAACATTTTGTCCTTAGAACACCCCCATGAACATTTTGTCCTTAGAGTACCCCCATGAACATTTTGTCCTTAGAGTACCCCCATAAAGAAGTCAATACTCATTTCTGAACCCTTCACTGAACTTCGTCATACCACAGAACACACTGGGCTTTCTCCTTCGTAGGTGCCATTTTGATGCTAGTGATTGCAGCACTAGCTGTGAAGAAAACTTAATCCAAGAATCATCCCAAGTAAAGCCACAGGATTCATAATCCTATCTAGCGTGGTTTTTAAGATATCATTTTTCTTCATCAGGGAAGGACTTTATGAACCAGCTTGTAGACAGACATTTATAAACGTAGAAGACTGAAGACAGAGAGAGAGAGAGAGACAGACACACAGACAGAGAGAGACAGAGAGAGGTAGAGACGGAGAGAGACATACAGAGACACACAGAGAGGTAGAGACAGAGAGAGAAAGAGAGAGGTAGAGATACAGAGAGAGACAGAGGGAGACAGACAGACAGAGAGGTAGAGACAGAGAGAGGTAGAGAAAAACAGAGAGGGACAAAAGGAGACAGAGAGAGATGGAGAGAGACAGAGAGATGGTATAGAGAGAGAGACAGAAAGATACAGAGAGAGACAAAGAGTTATAAAGAGAGACAGAGAAACAGAGAGAGACTGAGAGAGAAAGGCAGAGAGATAGACAGAGACAGAGAGAGACAGGCAGAGAGACAGAGAGTGATAGAGAGAGACAAACAGAGAGATACACAGAGAGAGAAACAAATTTTAAAAATTATTAAAGAAAGAAGATGAAAAACTTGGGCCAACATTTCAGTCCCAGATATTGGCAGACACAAACAGTACTGAGATACACAGACAGAAAGCTCGGCAGCACTGAGACAGACAGCCTGACAACACTGAGATAGACAGCCTGACAGCAATGAGATTGACAGCAATGAAATAGACAGTCTGACAGCAATGAGATAGACAGTCTGACAGCAATGAAACAGACAGCCTGACATTAATGATACAGTCAGCCTAACAGCAATGAGATAAACAACCCGAAAGCAATGAGACAGGCAGCATGAAAGCAATGAGACAGACAGCATGAAAGCAATGAGACAGACAGCATGAAAGCAATCAGACAGATAGCATGAAAGCAATGAGACAGACAGCATGAAAGCAATGAGACAGACAGCATGAAAGCAATGAGACAGACAGCATGAAAGCAATGAGATAGACAGCATGAAAGCACTGAGACAGACAGCATGAAAGCAATCAGACAGACAGCATGAAAGCAATCAGACAGACAGCATGAAAGCACTGAGACAGACATCCCGACAGCAATGAGATAGACAGCCTGACGGCAATGAGACAGTCAACCTGACGGCAATGAGATAGACAGCCTGACAGCACTGAAACAGACAGCCTGACAGTAATGAGATAGACAGCCTGACAGCACTGAGATAGACAGCCTGACAGCAATGAGGTAAACAGCAAAAGCAATGAGATAGACAGCCTGACAGCACTGAAACAGACAGCCTGACAGTAATGAGATAGACAGCCTGACAAAATGGAGACAGACAGCACTGAGACCCACAGACAGCACTCATTGAGATGGACATACAACACTCACATGCAGACAGTATCGAGACAAGACAAGCAGACTGGAATGAGACGGACAGATTGACAACACTGATACGGACACGCAGACAGACACACAAGAGACAGACAAGGTTGCACTGCTATAGACAGACAAACAGACCCCTGATGCATCGATGCAAAGAAGCAACAACCAGACAGCACTGCTACAGACAGACAAACGACACTGAGATATCAGACAGACATATGGATGGATAGATAGATGGATGGATGGATGGATGGATGGATAGATGGATGGATGGATGGATGGACGGGCAGGTAGATAGATAGATAGATAGATAGATAGATAGATAGATAGATAGATAGATAGATAGATAGATTCCAACCACTTTATCTCACACCCCTACCACGAAATGGACTACACCAAAATAACTGTCCAGCCTATCACTGCTCAGCACGAAGCCCCGCCCACCTCCCACCCCCATGCTTCATATAAAAGATTACATTCAAATACTAGGGATCTTGTAAACTCTGGAAACACTCCAGAAACACAATTAGTGTCACTCACAGAGCCAGTCTCTCCAAGCCATTGTGCCAACGTTTGTGTGGTAACTCTGCGTCGAGTGTGACACCTTCTTACAAAAACTTGCGATGAGTGGACCTCAACCTATGTCAAGTATCGGTCTCCGTTAGAAAATGTTTGCTGAGGAAACAGAGACTCGAACACGATTACGCTGTAGAATCGATGCCATGACAAGAACCCGTTTACTTTTATTTGATTTAAAACAACGACAACAACAACAACACAAAAACGTTCTGTATCGATACAGGAGTTATTTGTAGAACAAAGATACTGTGATATCATATTCTCGCTTAAAGGGCGAAAGGGGGGGGGGGGGGTTACGATTCAGGGCCGAAGAGGCGGACTGGGGGTCATGGAGTCGAAAGTAATTTAGGACGGAGTCTTGGAGTCGGGAGTAATTTAAGGCGGAGTCATGGACTCGGAAGTAATTTAGGGCTGTCATGTAGTTGGAAGCAATTTAGGGCGGAGTCACGAAGTGGGAGGTAATTTAGAGCGGAGTCATGAAACCGGAAGTAATTTAAGGCATAGTCAAAGTATCGTTTTATAAAGAAGCTGGGGCCAAATCAGTCAATCAATCAATCAATCCATCCAATAAATTCTTCCATCTATCCATTAATCCATCCATCCATCCATGAGTGATGAAGCTACCGAAAAATATATTATTACGTTCTCTCGGAAATAAAACACACGTACTGGGCTCTGTATCCGAGTTCACATTTGTTTGCAAAATCTGTGCTAGAGGAGATAGCCGCGTGAAGTTTCAGGTCAATGAAATCAAGGAGATATTATAACAGAGACTAAACAAAACGACAACAACAACAGCAACAAAAAGGTGGAAGCAAAGTAAACTCAGGAAGATATCCGAGAGAACTGTTTACAAATTAACGGACAGAATGTAAGAAAATTATATTAACCCGTAGTTTCTACCCCGAAATGTTTCTACGAGCATGTTGAAGAAAGAAATAATACGCGACTGGGTGGTATATGACTTCCGTCTGTTTCGTGCGCATAGGGTCACGTGATTTTCGGTCCAGGATGAACCTTCATTTTCCATCCACCCTTCAGCATGTACTGCTAGGCTCGGACCAGCCACCGATCCCAGGCTTTAGCCTGATGTGACTTCCCATTGTAGGGCCAGTCTCCTCGAAACGGCATACCTAACCTGCGCTTATCTTCCCAAGAATGTGTGAAGAGCTGTCTGGTTTAGAAGCGTTCAAGATCGTATGCTTTTGCTAGATTTATTACAAGCGATCCAGAATTGTGGACTGTCGTAGCTTTGGAGTTTTTGTACCTGAGGAAATCTAGACGACGGGTACTTCATCATCCACCTTTTTTACATCATAGTTTTTGACTAAACTGGGGACAGAACTGTCCTTTGAACAATAAAAACATGTTGCCTCTGGCAACGATCCTTCATATTTCAAGTCTTTGCTATTATTATTATGTTTGTCGTGAAAGGAAAAGCATACGAGGGAATAAGTCTACTTCAGGGACAATAGATCATATACTTCAGTTTGCCTAAGAAGGTTAGGCAACAGTTAAGACAAGATGGCTTAATAAGGACAAAAGGTCAAATAAATCAGCTTTCTTAAGAAAGGTTAGGAAAGAAACACAACAAGTGTAGGGACAATAGGTCACATATGTTTTGATTTCTTACGTCAGCTTAGCTCAACACTTAAGATAGTTGTGTGAACTCAACAAGGTGTGTTGGGACACAATGTTCCCTCTAAGCTGCGCTGCCACGCACAGAAAAAAAGCATGCCACGCACAAAATTGTATATGCAATGCAAAAAAAGAAAACAAAATTGTTACTTTTATTTTTCAGTTTCTAGATGTTTACTCTGTGCTTTTAGTTGCGCTGAAGAAAAATGCGATGACGTTACACATTATTTATTTACTGTTTATTTAAGGCGAAGATGGCTGCAAGACATCGCTGATGACCTGCAAATGGATACATCAGTAGCAAGGCACCTTGCTTACAACGGAGATGCCTACAGGAGGAGGCAATTCCTCAAGGAACATCTTATATATCTTATATCCTTCCCGTGCCGTTAAACGTCACATAGGGCTCGTAAAGTAGTTCGCCAATTTTTCCTGTCTTCGGCGAGTCTTTCAACATCATCAAAGGATTTTATGCCTGTTAGCTTGGCCTCTCTTAATAATGTCCTCTTCAGAGTTTCACGCGGTCTGCCCCTTTTTCTTCGGCCTGTTGTGTTCCACTTGATAGCTTGTTTTGGGATTCTCTGATCATTTCTTCTCATCAAGTGACCAACATATGTCCATCTCCTTTTCCTGATCACCCATGAGACTGGTTGTTGTTCAGTCATCTGTCTTATCTCTGCATTGTTCTTGAATTCATTCCACTTGATGCCGAGTATTTTCCTTAGGCATTTGTTTTCAAAAGAGTCTAATTTCTTTTCTATTTCTTTAGTTGTTTTCCAGCTTTCGCATGCATAAAAGAGGGCGGATATTACATTTGAATTGAATAGTCTTAACTTGGTTTTTGTGCTTATAACTTTTGAATTCCATATGTTCTCAAGATTCTTGAAGATTGATGGAACATAACAGACTGAAATGTTTATTTCTAGTGGAGAAACGACTTTCGGAGCGGATGTTCCAACTGGTTCTTAACAACGAAGTATTAGCCGGTGCTGCAGCAGAATCGTGACACTGCAAGTTAGCAAGAGAGGATAAGATGATAATTATAATACCAGGGGCAGGTGAATTATCAAGGTTACCAACTGCTTCATGGAAAAGGAGAATGTCCGGTCACGTGTACAAATTGATCTTAATATGAGAATGTCCGGTCACGTTTACAAACTGATCTTAATAGGAGAATGCCCAGTCAAACTTATCGTAATAGGAAAATGTCCCGGTCAAGTGTACAAACTGATCTTAATAGGAGAATGTCCTGTGAATTTTACAAACTGATCTCAATAGGAGAATATCCTGTGAAGTGTACAAACTAATCTTAATAGGAGAAAGTCCAGTTAAGTTTACAAACTGATCTTAATAAGAGAATGTCATGCGAAGTGTATAAACTGATCTTAATAGGAAAAAGTCCGGTTGAGTTTACAAACAGATCTTAATAGGAAAATGTCCTGTGAAGTTTACAAACTGATCTTAATAAGAGAATGTCCTGTGAAGTTTACAAACTGATCTTAATAGGAGAATGCCCTGTGAACTGTACAAACTGATCTTAATGGGAGAATGTCCTGTGAATTGTACAAACTGATCTTAATAAGAGAATGTCCTGTGAAGTTTACAAACTGATCTTAATGGGAGAATGTCCTGTGAATTGTACAAACTGATCTTAATAAGAGAATGTCCTGTGAAGTTTACAAACTGATCTTAATAGGAGAATGCCCGGTTAAGTTTGCCAACTGATCTATCGTAGTAACTAAAACCAGGCAAGTTTAAGTAGCCTTGTGATCACCAAAAGTGTGATAAAAATTGGGCCCCTACACAGCTGTCATATTTATTTAACAGCGGTAAATTTACTTTCGTTGTTGAAATGTCCCAAATTGAGTCAACTCTAGTATACGTTGTTTATGGCGTTCCAAACCGATGCCTACAAAGACCCCTGCATCCTGTCTGTCCTGTACTTTTCAAAACATACATTTGGATGGCTATAGGTTATCTTTTAAAGCGAGGGCAGCTTTGCTCTAGCCTATAGTTACATGGCCAGTCCGCAGGCATTCTGCAGCAAACTGTGGGAGTGGGATCCAGGCCTATCCTGCTACTACGCTAATTTAACCTTCTGTGTCCAGTAAATTGAAGACTTTTTTTATACTCTTGTGTGTTATAGTTCTGTAAGTTATTTTTTGCTAGGAGAACTCAGACTTTAGATAGCTAGGGGGTTCAGAATTTATTTATTCAATAACTTTTTAAAAAATTCTACTAGAAAGGTATTTTAGGGTGAGAGTAGGGTTGTGTGAACTAAACGTGAACTAAGTGTGAACTAAACATGAAATGAGTGTGAACTAAGCATGTAGTGTGTATGTGTGAGTGAACTAAACGTGAATTGAATGTGAACTAAACGTGAATTGAGTGTGAACTAAGAGTGAACTAAACGTGAACTGAGCATGAACTAAACGTGTGTGAATTAACTTGAACTGAACGTAAACTGCGTGTGAACTGAATGTGAACTAAGCGTGTAGTGTGTGTGAAGTGAGTGTGAGCTAAACGTGAACTATTTGTGAACTGAGCGGGAAGTGAATTCAGACATGACGTAGTGTCTGCAGTAGAGAGTTGGCAGGACACAGTGGAAGTACGAGTAGAATCTAGACATTGTACTGCACAGTACCTTCTGGTGATGATTACCCCATACTACACCATTGAGAGCAGTAATATTCCATTATTCTTATAAACTGCTGGAGAACTGGATTGAACTTATTCACGTAAGTCTGCTGGGAAACCGGATTACATTCTATGGACATGTCGAGACGTAACTTAAATGAAAGCCAGAACGATCAGCGAACAAGAATGTAAGTATGCTACAGATATAAGGAAACCTGGCTGTGAGCATATATAGAAACTGACAAGCTATCCGTTCTTGATAAGCTAAGTGTTGTTTGAAGCGACATCTACATGTACAACAATGAAAACGGTGAAGTGGTTTGTACAGATGTGCAAACAATCGAAAACTGGTAACGAATTGGGTGCAGGAAAAGTTTGGGGTGGATGGAAATTAGACAATTTGAAACGGTTTCTATAAGGGGTCTGTCAGGGGTGAATATTGCCGCCTTACTTATTTAACTTGTATTCTGAAAATATAATGAGGAATGTTAGAGAAGATGCAGACAAAGAATATTACGATGCCATAGCAATTGGAGGTTATGAAATACAAGAGATCAGATATGCTGATGACACAGTATTACTGTTCACAACACAAAAAGGAATGCAAAATACTAATTATGTCAGTCCGCAAGAACAGCGAAGAACAAAACCTCTATCTTAATGCGAAGAAAACTAAATTGAAGACAGCGGACAAAACAAACAAGGCAGCTGAAATATGTATCAATGAGGAAAAAATTGGAAGAAGCGGAGAGTTCTGAATATCTTGGATCACTTCTAAAAATAAAACAGATACAATGAGGGAAATTAAAAACATAAAGTAAAACAACTAAAGAATCTGTGGAGAGGAACAGACAGAACCACAAAAATATAATTTTTAAGGGCATGCATCTTTCCCATCGCAACATATGCCTGTGAGACCTGGACACTTAACAAAACATCTGAGAAACACATAAATGCCTTTGAATGTAAATGCTACAGAAGAGTTCTTTAAATATCATGGGCACAATAAAGAACAAATATATTCATACTACAAGAACTTAATATTGAATAAGGCTGGCTAGTAAAGAGGATTAAAGAGAGAAAACTGAAATATTCTGGACACATTAAACGTCATGATAATTTAGAGAAGACCGTATTGGAAGGGTACATAATGGGAAAAAGAAAGAGAGGAAGACCAAGGCGAAGATGGCTGTAAGACATCGTTGATGATCTGCAAACGGATGCATCAGTAGCAAGCCATCTTGCTCACAACTGAGAGGCTTACAGGAGAGCTGTTAGGGAGGCAAAGTTCCACAAGGGACATGCAGATGAATGAATGAATGAAACCATCTCAGAATGAGCCACGTTTCTGTCGTCCAAGTGTTACTAAAACAGCGTCAGGGCACATGAGAAAATTTGCTGACAGGGATACGGGATGATGATGATGATGATGATGATGATGACGACAACGACGACGATGACGACGATGATGATGATGATGACGACGACGACGATGATGATGGTGATGATGACGATGACGACGATGATGATGATGATGATGATGATGATGATGATGATGATGATGGAGAAAATAAACTTGAAATGTCTAAAATAAAAATAGCACAGATTCGAATAAAATAAAAAATTTTAATCGACAACAACAATGAAACTAAATACATCTATGCTATCAGTGCAGGAGATTCATGATCATGTTTGTAAATATAATTCTATTCTAGATCTTTGGAGAGAGTAAGAATTATGAATTCCAATTTGTTAAATAGTTAAAATCAGTTGCAAAAGTGGAAACGATGAACATTTGGAGAAGTTTAATGTTTCACACACCCATTGTTGATGAAAGTACTGACATTTCTGTCAATAAAATTTTCAATATTTATGTCAAGTTTAGAAAATGTGATGAATTATCATACCTTGTGATGTTTGAAGGGATTATAAAACTAACATCATGCGATAGTTCAAGCATAGTTGAAGCAATTAAACTGTTCTACGTAGAAAACAATATACGAGGGTTATATCGAAAGTCGTGAGCAAACACTTTTTAAAAATCAGAATTTATACGCTGAGAAAATATGAATGTATCACCTTAATCTGCACCCTTTACACTTCATGTAAAAGTCACATGAGTCACCATCATGTGTCACGTGATCACGCAGAAGAGAAAAAAATGGTGCGTGGTGACGTTTCAATTCGTCAACGTGCTGTTATTGAGTTCCTCGTTAAAGACGAAATCCCTGCTGCTGAAATTCACCAAAGACTTAATCTTGCTTATGGAGGCGTATGTATGGGTGCTAATAGTGTTAGGAGGTGGGTGAAACATTTCTAAGATGGAAACACGAGTATCCAAGATATGCCTCTCGGAGGTCGCCCTCGAACTGCCTCCACTGAACGCAACGTGGAAAGGGTTGACGACATCATTAAACAAGACACACGTGTCATAGTATCTGATATCGCTGTAAATCTTGGAATAGGACAAAATGCAGTACAGGAAATGATTGAAACCCTAGGCTATAGAAAAGTTTGTGCCCGCTGGGTCCCACGTTTGTTGACCGAAGATCACAAAGCTGTGAGAAAAACCACTCTACTCGCTGGACAACTGAGGAAATTTAGAAAATAGGTTGGGAAATTCTTCCACACCCTGGCTATAGCCCCGACCTGGCACCCAGTGATCACCATCTTTTCGGTTTTGTGAAAGAACAAATGCGAGGCCATCACTACGACACAGGAGAGAACGCCCACAAAGCAGTGCGTCTATGTTGTCGGTCAGCTGGAACGGAATTTTATCCGGAGATTATTTTCAAACTTTCAGAGCGATGGGAAAATGTGTGCAGAGTAATAGAGATTATGTTGAAAAGTGAAGAAAAGGATGCAGATTAAGTTGATACATTTATATTTTTTCTATCTATAAATTCTGATTTTAAAAAAAAATTGACCCTCATAGATGTGCAGAAAATGGTTGTTTACACCTGACAGTGCTTACGTTATGTCAGGAAAACTAAAGGTGCGGCAGATATATACCACATTTACCAGGACAACGCTGTGTAGCACATAGAGAAGACTTAGGCCTTGTCAGAAGAGCTTGTGCTAAATCTCTAAGATGCACTAGGAAATGTAGTGGCTGTTGGAAGATGGCGGGTTCACTTCCGGGATGGGGAAAAAAGCAATAACTAACAACCTTTGGGAGTCATGACCCAGAGAGGCCCACCCCACCCCCCACCCCCTTAGAGTGTCAGGAGTTTAATAGGGCTGAAACACTTGTCTGGGTGTGGGGGTACTTCCTCTAATGATCTGATGGAGTTGTGTTGTTCCGCTCTCTACAGTATTTATATTACATAAGTGTATATATCAATCAATCAATCAATCAATCAAGTGCCGTGTGGCGTAGGCGATCACTTCTCTCCACAATTCCCTGTATTTAGACTTGCTTATGAGATCCGCCGGTGACTTTCTTCCTAGCCACACTGACAGCCCATCCAGTAACTTCTCTCTGTGTCTTCCTTTGTCTCTTCTTCCCTCAGTTTTTCCAGCTGCCACAATGTGTTCCAGTTTTCCTCTTCTCAGGAAATGTCCTACAAATCTCACTTGTCTGCCTCTCATCTTTGCTGTAATTTGCCTTTTAACTCCAGTCTATCTTAAGACTTCTTCGTTGGTTTTCTTAGCTGTCCTTGGTACCTTCAACATCCTTCTTATGAACCACATTTCCATGACCTCCATTTCTCGCTGTACTCTCATATTCATGGACCATGCTTGCATCCATAAAATAAAACTGGCTCGATGTAATATTTAAGTAATCTGAATCTTGTTTCCATTGATATGGATCTGTTGCACAAGATGTTTTTCATTTTCTGGAATGATGACTTGGGCTGAACATTGGCCTTTTTATTTCGTTGTGACATTTCGCTTGAGCTGTTATAGTCGTTCCTAAGTACTTGATTCTATCAACTTGTTTCAGTTCTGTGCCATCGATGGTAATGCTCCATTTTGGTGGTATTATTTTCTTTGAGATGACAATCACTTCAGTCTTCTTTTTATTCAGGCTGAGACCTTTACTTTTGCTTCCACGAACCACGACGTCCAGAAGAGCCTGTAGCTCCCCTTCACTTTTAGCAATCAGAACTATGTCGTCTGCATATCTTAAGTTGTTAAGGTTGTACCCGCCAATTGATATTCCTGGCAGGCTCTCTATATTTCTCATTATGTTTTCGCTGTACAGGGAGAAGAGGTCAGGAGATAGAACACATCCTTGTCTCACTCCCAATTTTATATCTTGGAATGCTCCAATTTTCTTCTCAACCTTCATTGCTGATGATTGCTGCCAGTATATGTTTTTGATGAGTTTCAGATATTTTTGTAATTTTTTCAGAAATATCTGAAACTCATCAATGGGCGGGTACAACCTTTTATGTATATGTATATATATATATATGTATATCGCGCTAGTCCATTTAGCACTTTTTTCCCAACATAGAAACAAATGTTTAATTAAACTTGGAATTTGACAGTACGATGCATATTCGTACCACATAAAAAGCGTTTTCGTTAGTATGTTTGCATATGGGCCGAACATTTAAGTTAAATTCTTCACATGTAGGCCTCTCTTCTTACTTCCTTATTTTCTGCTGCTTGTTTTTCTCCTCAATTTCTTCAGTTCCTTTGTCGTTTTGTAAAACTGATCCCTACACCCCTATCTGCCTTAAAACTTCAGAGGGGTCACTGGGGATGGGACTTCTGAAGAGAGGATCAAACAAATTACTACATTTCCATATTCAGTTTGTTCTGCTGTCCTTACTTATCCTGACTTGTTAATTAAACTTGTAGAAATTTTAGATGATGTTTTTTTTTTTTTACCTTTTGTTCCAGTTTTTTCCTCGCTACAGTTTGCGAAGCTGGCAACAATATTTACTTTTATTTGTAACTGAAGAACTTTGACACGTAAGCGGCACTGCCTTTGAATGTAAATGATGCAGAAGAGTTCTTTAAATATCATGGGCACAAAAAAGAACAAATATGTCCATATTACAAGAACTTGATATTGAAGAAAGCTGGCTAATAAAGAAGATTAAAGAGAGAAAATTTAAATATTTTTGACATATTAAACGTCATGATAATCTAGAGAAACCCGTCTTGGAAGGGTACATAATCGGAAAAGAAAGAGAGGAGGACCAAAGCGAAGATGGCTACAAGACATCGTTGATGATCTGCTACTGGATGCATCACCAGCAGAGCATCTTGCTTACAACCGAGAGGCCTGCAGGAGAGTTGTTAGGGAGGCAAAGTTCCGCAAGGGACATGCAAATGACTGACTGAAGCAGCAAACAAAAAGTTCCCGTTCTGACGTGGAGTTTTCTCACGTGAAGTCTTCGTGGGAAGACTGAACGTGAGTTAAAAAAATAACTATCCATTTTGCGTAGATCCGTCAGATGAGTAACAGATGCGAGAATATAATAAAAAGAGACGCCCGCAGGGCACGGGGACAAACAGACAGATAGCCAGACAGCCATACAGCCAGACAGACAGATAGCCAGACAGCCAGCCAGATAGACAGACAGCCATAAATCCAGATGACAGACAACCATAAAGACAGACAGAGAGTCAGACAACAAAACAGCCAGCCAGACAGACAGATAGATAGACAGCCAGCCATGCAGACAGCCATCAGACAGACAGCCAGTCCGACATACAGACAGCCAGACAGAAAGACAGAGAGCCATACAGCCAGCTAGACAGACAGATAGCCAGACAGCCATAAAGCTAGCAAGACAGGCAGATAGCCAGACTGCATATAGCCAGCCCGATAGACAGCCATAGAGCCCGCCAGACAGATAGACAGATAGCCATACAGTCAGACAGACAGACAGCAGCCATCCAGACAGAAAGATAGCCAGACAGACATACAGCCAGCCAGAGAGAAAGCCACCCAGACAGATAGCCAAATAAGCCAGCCAGACAGACAGAGAACCAGCCAGACAGACACCTAGCCAGACAGACAGAGAACCAGCCAGACAGACACCTAGCCAGACAGACAGAGAACCAGCCAGACACACAGAGAGACGTTCAGATAGACACCCAGACAGATAGCAAGACCGACATATAGGCAGATATCCATACAGCCAGCCAGACAGCAAGGTAGCTAGACAGCCATAACGCTAGTCAGCCAGCCAGCCAGCAAGCCAGACAGACAGACAGACCGGCATACAGCCAGCCAACCAGACAGACAACCAGCCATACAGACAGACAGCCATACGGACAGACAGACAGACAGCCATACAGCAAACCAGCCAGACAGCCATAGAGCCAGCCAGTTAGATAGACAAGCAGATAGTCATACAGCCAGCCAGACAGCCAGCCACACAGCTAGTCAGACAGATAGACAGCCAGACCGCCATACAGCCAACCAGCCAGACAGCCACACAGTCACCCAATCGGACAGCCATACAGCTTACAAGCCAGACAGCCA
This sequence comes from Achatina immaculata, assembly GCA_009760885.1. NCBI lineage: Eukaryota > Metazoa > Mollusca > Gastropoda > Stylommatophora > Achatinidae > Lissachatina > Lissachatina immaculata. Next base: position 162,672 of record CM019707.1, read on the forward strand.
TACAGCCAGGCAGCCACACATATAGGCAGTCAGACAGCCATATAGCTAGCCAATCAGACATCCGCACAGCAAGCCAGACAGCCACACAGCCAGACAGGTAGCCAGACAGCCAAACAAGCAGCCAGAAAGGCAGACAGATAGCCAGACAGACATACAGCCAGACAGCAAAATAGCTAGTAAAACAGATAGACAGCCGTACAGCCAGACAACCATACAGCCAACCAGCCAGACAGACAGACAGCCATACAGCTAGCCAGCCAGACAGACAGACAGCCATACAACCAGCTAGCCAGACAGCCATACAGCAAGCCAGACAGATAGCTAGACATCCATACAGCCAGACAGACAGACAGATAGAGAGACAGACAGCCAGACAGATAGCCAGACAGCCAAACAAGCAGCCAGAAAGACAGACAGATAGACAACCATACAGCTGGGAAGCCAGACAGCCATACAGCAAACCAGCCAGACAGACAGCCAGACAGACAGATAGCTTGACGCCCATACGGCTAGCCAGCCAGCCAGAGAGATAGACAGACAGACAGGTAGTCAGACAGCCCTACAACCAGCCAACCAGACAGAGAGGCAAACAGCCAGACAACCAAACAGACAGCCAGAAAGACAGTCAGACATCCATACAACTGGCCAGCCAGCCAGCCATACAGCTTGCCAGACAGACAGCCATACAGTTAGCTAGCCAGACAGACAGCCAGCCAGTCAGACAGACAGACAGATAGCCAGGCTTCAAGATAGAATGACATGGCTAAAACTGCAGGCACTGACAGAGACAAGAAGATCAAAGCTAAGGTCGATGGAGACTTAGGAAGGCCAGGGCGGTGATTTAACTGAACCCCGACAGTTAGCGGACAACAGCTGTCACTAACCTCCATCATTAATTTGAAGTATGTAGCGATCAAGACGGCCTTACCCGGATAAAGGGAATACGTGTTCAAGAGACTCACAGCAAGATATGCTAGAGGAGGAATGACTATCTTGACAATATATAATGAATTATGGAATAATTGGCCTTACTACAGTTCGTGGACAGGATCAGCCAAGGATAAGGTTGTACATTTTATTGGTAAGATCTTGCTGGTTCAGCAGTTTTGATTTATCGATCATCATCCAGCGTTTATATTACTACAAGAACTTAATATTGAAGAAGGCTGGCTAGTAAAGAGGATTAAAGAGAGAAAACTTAAATATTTTGGACACATTAAACGTCATGTTAATCTAGAGAAGACCATCTTGGAAGGGTACATAACAGGAAGAAGAAAGAGAGGAAGACCAAGGCCAAGATGGCTGCAAGACATCATTGGTAATCTGCAACTGGATGCACCAGCAACAGGGCGTCTTTCTTACAACCGAGAGGCCTACAGGAGAGAGCTGTTAGGGAGGCAAAGTTCAGCAGGGGACATGCAAAATGATTGACATCCAGCGTTTGCATTCAATAAACGAAGAGGCAAGACTTTTACTGGAATTGTACGAAGTCCCGTATGTAAAAGAAAGAGCACGGGAGAACCCTCTGTAATCGTGATTAATCATTTCAGAAGAAGAAGAGGAGGAGGAAGAAGAAGAAGAAGAAGAGGCCGCTGGTGGCAGAAAGGGAGCATACCCCTGGCAGAGTTTGGTGGGGACATGGCTGCCAACGTCATCATTACTTTCCACGCTCTGTGCCGGCTTGGCATTAATTCCTACCTATGGCCACAGACAGCCATACCCTTTATTAACTGTTACATTGATACATTGTATCACACGGTAAACATCTGCCATTGCGTTATAAAGGGTTAATACAAAAAGAAAGAGAAAAGTAATGAAAAGAAAACTAAAACATACAATTTTGCTAATAAACTGAATTGTAAGGCGCGCCTTCAATGTCAGAACATTTACAGAAAATTATTAACGCCATTTATGTCTGAACATTTACAGGAAAAAAAATTTAACGCCTTTTTTGGGTGTCTGAATATTTACAGAAAAGCATTAACGACCGACTGATAAGCTAAGGAGAGAAACGTGAGATTGCAGTCATTTAAAAAAAAATATTTTATTTACTGAGACCAAAAATCAAACCCACTTTTCCCTTAATGTCTGTCACAATATGGAGGTTCAAATCTTACACAGCTTCCAGTCAAAGGGAGAGAGAAATGTAGAGAGAAAGAGAGAGAAAGAGAGAGAAAGAGAAATATATATAGAGAGAGAAATAGCGAGCGAGGAATAGAGAGAAAGAAATAAAGAGAAAGAGAAATAGAGAGAGAAATAGAGAGAAAGAGAAATAGAGAGAGAGAGAAATAGCGAGAGAGGAATAGAGAGAAAGAAAGAGAGAGAGAGAAAGAGAGAGAGAGAGGGAAATAGAGAGAGTTTACATTTATTTGGCAAAGTCTTCAATCTTTCTTGAAGATATTCCTAGTTGTATATAAAATCAGTAACCACTATTTCATATGTTATGTACGTATACCCATGGGGGGGGGGGGGGGAGAGTTGAAGACGCTGTCATATGAGGCAATCGGCGACCCACAGCTGATATGCCAGCGTCAGGGTTAGCCAACCATAGCTGACCAAGACCCTGTCCCACCTCCTCGTGGTACGCCTAGTAACAGGCTTAGCCTGGCTAACGGGGCAGGGATCGCCACAGTCCCCATGGTGGTGGAGTCTGTTAAAGAAGCATTGCACACCCCCCTGCTTTTTTAGCTGTACTCCGGGACTGAAAAAAGTAGCCGCCATAACCCGCTCCCACGCCGATACGATGATATGCCTCAACATCTTCACAGCATCGGCTGCAAAGAACAACAGCTGCAGTTACAGGGAGATTGCACAAACAAACAAACAAGCAAACAGTATGTATACGGTATACGCGAAATACATATAAATACACATATACACTGTCCAAAAAAAAAGAAACGCATAACTACTGATGACCCAATTTTAGCCATAACTTTGTATTCTATAGCTTTTTAAATTGAACGAATAAAATTTTCAAAGTGCACACAATAATACCTAAGGGTTTAAACACTCACTTCACAGTTTCTTGCATCTGTGTGACGAGAATATGTTAGTCCCAGGGGTTCTCAAGTTAGTATGATGTGTGGCCTCCGCTTGCATCGATCAGCGACTGGCATCTCCTGGGCATAGATGCGATCAGATGTCTGATGTGCGCCTGTGGGATGACTGCCCACTCTTCCTGGAGTGCCTGCCACAGATCACGACGATTGGCTGGAGAAACGTTTCGGCTACAAACACGTTTAGAAATGCATGGCTTATATAAGCTTCATTTTAAATATTTTATAACAAAATTTTTTTCTCCGGTATCTCACACCACACCAAAAATTGTCACCAAGATATCAGGTCCATGATTTAGCCTTAATTTTGCTATTCCCATGTATAGTCGCAGTAGCTGCCCTTGCTAATCACGCATTTTTTTTTACCATAACTCACGTTGCGTTTATGGAAAAGTCGGGATTTTTGTGGTGAGCACAACTCACTCCCCACGTAAATTAAAAAGGACGACGTTACACAAACAAATTCAGTTAATTTAAGCAGACAATTATAGTGCGCCTATCGCAAAATTTACGAAACATTGCTATTGGTCTCCTGCAAGCAGGCGAAAGTCAAAGTCAGGTTGCCAGGCATTTAAACGTGCAGCAGAGTACCTTCAGTCGACTTTGGTACCGTTTCCAAGCCACTGGCTCAGCTGAAGACCGGCACCGCAGTGGACGACCCAGGGTGACAACAGCAACTGATGATCACTTTATTCTCGTTCATCACCTCGGAAACAGATTTACAACAGCTTCCTCAAGTGCCCAGTCATTGCTTGCAGGACGGCCTGTGTCTGATCAAACTGTCCAGAATAGACTGCATGAAACTGGATTGGTGGCACGACGACCTCACCGAGGTCCTGTCTTAACGAGACGCCATCGTCAAAATCGACTTGTTTGGGCCAATTAGCGTCGGCCCTGGACAACTGACAATCAATGGAGAAGTGTCTAGTTTAGTGAGGAATCTTCCTTTTTGTTGCACCGCCATGATATGCGGAGAAGGGTCCACCGTAGGCCAAATGAACGTTTTGTCTAAAATTGCGCCCGGTGGTGGAGGTATAACGGTATAGGGAATGATCAATTTCAACGGAATTAGTCCACTGGTGCAGATTGAAGGAGGCTTGAATGCGCAACGATACGTCAGTGAAATTCTTCGACCGCCATGTCCTTCCATTTTTGACTGCGCAAAGGTCTGTGTTTGAAGAGGACAACGCCATACGCCATTCTGCACTGTTCACCACACAGTTCTTGACTGCCAACAACATTCTCACCCTTCCCTGGCCATCCCTGTCTCCAGACATGAATCCGATCGAGCACCTATGGGATGAGCTGCAAAGACGTGTTTGTCGCCGAAACGTTTCTCCAGTCAATCGTCGTGATCTGTGGCAGGCACTCCAAAAAGAATGGGCAGTCATCCCACAGGCGCACATCAGATATCTGATCGCATCTATGCCCAGGAGATGCCAGTCGCTGATCGATGCAAGCGGAGGCCACACATCATACAAACATGAGAACCTCTGGGACTAACAGATTCTCGTCACACAGATGCAAGAAACAAATGAGTGTTTAAACCCTTAGGTACTATTGTGTGCAATTTGAAAATGTTATTCATTCAATTTAAAAAGCTATAGAATATAAAAATTATGGCTAAAATTGGGTCATCAGTAGTTATGGGTTTCTTTTTTTGGACAGTATATATATATATATATATATATATATATACAATGACTGGTGAATCATGCTGCCGATACTGACTCCTGCCTCCGCTGCTATTAATCCTGTCACAAACGTCTTAAAAAATCGTGCAGTTCTCTAAGAGTGCGGTCAAGGCTACAGGCAAACAACTGAGCACTAGTGGCCTTTTCATTGCTCAGGCTGCTCACAGTGAAGACAATTTTAGTGCTGGCCACGAAATACCCGACACCATAGCCCGCCGGGACAGAGGGCCACACGACAGCACAGCTCGTACAAGCCACAGCCAGGCACTCGGTATTTATGTCAAACCTTCCGCATCCTCCAGCAATGCGGAAACCTTCGTCTTCAAACAGTTTAGGGGTCACGGAGAACTGATCCTCAGCGATAACCCGCAGAGCTGCTAAATGATTCTCGCTGCCATTACCAGAAAAGGCTTTCTGAAGCAATGAAACATGCTTTTTCTCTGCTTTCCAGAAGTTATAGGACTGGTCCTCGAAGTTAGACTCTGGGTCCAACATTATTTTGCACCAGTTTACAGCCTCTGAAGTGGTGGCACGAAAGATCTCGTACCGCCCGTAGTGAAATCTCCGCAGACTGGCCTTAGATCCAATTGAAGCTGGCCTGAAGTACATTCTGAAGAAAGTGAGTTGTATCACCAGGTGAGCAAAGGCGTCAGTGTTGACTCCCTTCATGGTGAAGAGTGTGCGATCATAACCTTCGAACCTGCAAACAGCTGTGCGGAGGGAAGCAGAAATTTCTAGAAACGTGATTTTGGCATCTTCAATGACCGTCTCCAGCGATTCATCCAAGTCGAAAATTAAGGCTTTTGGCTCAGACAATGCAGACGTGTCGTCGGATGAGCGTTCCTTGCTATACACATTAAGTCTTTCGTTTACTAAATTCATGTCAGACATCAAGCTAATTCGCGAGCTGATCTTGAACATTAGTTCTTCCATTCTGCTGGAGACAACTGAGGGTTCCACTGAGTGTCTGCTTATGGACTTGAGAACGTCATCGTCCCATTTTTCTGCATCCTCCATTATCCTCAGATGGATGTAGTGCAGCAAGAAAGCAACCGTTGATCCCTCGAGGATAGAGGAGTTGACGTTTACAGTAACCAACCCATTCTTGTACACGTAAAAGCTCAAGCTCTTGTCGTACCAACGGTTGCACCCGTCGGCAAAAACAGCCTCATGGGGCAGTCTGTCCAAGTTAGCAACCCTCATGTGGTCCAGGCTAAGAACAAACATTGCGCGCTCGATTTCGTTCAGACATGCCTGGTTGTTGTCGCTGTATTTAATCAGCTGAAGGCGCACTTCCGACCACAAGCTTCTGTCCGTACTTGTTAAGACTCCAATACCAACGCCCATCTCAACAGCTCCTTCGTCCACAGAGTTTATGATGCTCCAGAGCCGATGTTTGATGTCATCAGACGAAACGCAAACAGAGCTTTTGTTTATGACCTCCATACTAAAAATCTGACCTTTGTATAAAACTACTATATGTCTCGGAGTATCTTCATTAGCATCTTCAGATAACGTTTTGAAACAGTAATAGATTTCATCGCGTGGAATACCCGGCAATTTCACAGAGGAAAACAACTTCCGAAACTCATGCATGCAGGCTGTTTGCCCGTCTTTTGTTATTGATATAGGCAAGAGTTTTTCTTCTCTGATGAGCTGCCAGAACTCTACAGTAAGACTCACCAACACGGTGGCTCTGTTCAGTTGCGTGTCCTCTCTTTCTGGCCACAGGTCGTACATGAAAGGGGCGACAATTCCAAGATTCAGAATCGGAGCCTCCTGTCTAGAGTAACAATAATTATAGTTTGGGAGGAATTCTTTTATCCACGTTGTCTTCGGAGATTCACTAAAGTTTATCAGCTGTTCGTGATAAACTTTCCCTTCCCCGCTGGCGAACTCGTTGACAAGTTTTTTAGTGACAGCAAATGTCGTGGCGCTGACGCAAGGTTTCACTGACTGTAGATACCAGTTTAGAGAATGTGCTAACACAGGCAAAGGGATGCTTTTGATCTTGCTTTGATTACTGAATGTTATTTTGCTGTATATCGAGGATTTGTACAAGTTTTTTGCGCTGCTTTCAGGGTCCAACCACGCCCACGGCCATATGTCTCTCAGAGTTACCTGTCCAGGCGTGTTGCTCCCAACACTGACGTTCTTGGAGGTTGGGGATATCCCAGTCTTTATAACATGCACCGACTTCTCCGAGGGACCAGAGGCTGTTAAGACCCCTTGAAAAATGATACCTTCCTCTTTTTTCTTTTCTGGTATCTCGGCTTCATCTGTTTCCTCGGAGTCAAGTGAAGATTGCGACACTCCGGTGTCCACTGCTTCCTCACACTGCAGGAAGGAGCTGAATTCTTGCAGCAATTCCTCTTTGTGATCCAGTGAGTACTTCACGCCGTCTTCTGTCACTTGTGGTTGAAAATACCGCTTGGTCATTTCCTCTTTCAGCGATGAACTCAGTGTCTTGGACAGAATGGGGTAGTGATCAATTTTAAAGACCACAGTTTTCCCTAACCTCTGCTTTCCACTTTCTGTTAGAGAAGGAAGTATGTTATTACTTCCGCTAACCGAAATCGAGTCCTTCCGGGCCTTGTTGTAGAGAAATTTGGACAAACCAAAGTCCAGGCCAGAAACAAGCATCCGCGAAGATGACTCTTTCTTGCCAGTAAGTAACCTTGGCTCACGAGTACTGAAAGATGAACGCAGTGTCATGGACTCACGTTTTTCCATGATACCAAATTTATGATTATCTTTCCCCCCTCCCAGATAAAGGTGGTTTACAAATTCTTTGAAAACTCGTAAACAGACATCAGAATGCTACCAGGAAATGTCCTAATGTTACCCGCACAAAATGTCCGCTCAGTTTTCAGTCTACTTTTGGATGATACCCTACGTAAATGTAACCACTAGAAGCTCTTCCGTTCGGCAGACGTTCTTCCACGTGCGAATGCATGCTGGGGTTTTATTTCTTTATTGTGTACAGTAAAAAGTAACTTCAAAAGTGTGGATTTCATGAGCAAAATACTCACACACACACGATTCTTCTTCTTCTTCTTCTTCTTCTTCTTCAGCTTTACGGCCCATTAAGTCTCATTGCTGCAGATAAGTTTCGCCTCCATTCCTCTCTGTTCTTAATCTTCCCCCTCCAGTTGATTTCTTTTATGTCCTCTTCTTTGCTGTATTTTCATTTCTGTCTTGGTCTACCCCCCTGATCTTGTTTCCCTCATCTCTTGTGCATATATAATTGTCGTTTGTCTGTTCTCTTCCTGGATGCATCAGCAGCAGGCCATCTTGCTCACAACCGAGAGGCCTACAGGAGTGCTGTCAGGGAGGCAACGTTCCGCAAGGGACATGCAATTGATTGAATGAATGTTCTCTTCCATTCTTTCTACATGGTCCAACCAGTGTAGTCTGTTCAGTTTCAAGATATTTATAATTCGTTGGGATTTAAATAAGCTGTTCAGTTCAGTGTTCTTTCTAGTTCTCCACTCTCCACTCTTGGTATCTTTTATCAGCCCAAAGATTCTTCTTAGGATCTTGTTCTCAAAGATCTGCCATTGTTCATCTTTCTTTGTTGTACTCTGTGTTTCTGATTCATAGGTGGAGGCTGGTCTTATTATAGTTTTGTAGATTGTTATTTTGATATGTTTTGGGGCACCAAAAGACATACACACATGGTTTAATTTTCTTTTATCAGAATTTAAACCTGAGAGAGAGAGAGAGAGAGACAGAGAGACAGAGAGACAGAGAGACAGAGACAGAGACAGAGACAAAGAAAGAAGTAGAGAGACTGATTGATTGATTGATCTTTATTTCAAATGGGTTAAGAATTGAGCACGCAGGCCCGTCTAACATTCTGCCCTTTATCATACAACTTCCACTCTGGTCCAGATATTCTACAAATATGCTGCTCATATAACAAACATAATCAACAATAAAGTAACTATATACACATGAAATGGCTAACTACATACACATATAAATGACTGACTACATACACATATAAATGACTGACTACATACACATATAAATGACTATATACCCAAAAAAATTTCATTACTATTCAGAATAATGAGTTCGGTGTCTGTAAGAGCAGTCTAAAATAACTTCTTAAGTTTTACGATTCATGGAGGCATGTAGTCGACATTAAATAGATATTGGAAAAGTTTGTAGCTGTAGAAAAGAGTATATAGTTTATATTATTTTTATACAGGATATAAGGGTATTCCAAAAATGAGCAGCAGAATAACTAAAGCTTTTTTTCTTGTAAAGGTCAAGTCTAGATTTTGGAAGACGTGTGTTGTTCAAGCGTTGGCTGCACTTTGGGCTAAGTTTAAACAGGTTTCATAGATAAGGCAGGGCATGCTGTGAAAGAATTTGATGTATCAACTTGGCTTTGTTGAAGAGGAACCTGTTCTTAAGAGGCAGTATTTTGATACATTTGTACTGGTTAGTTGTTTGTGCTTGATCTTTGTCACTAATAAGCTTTGCTGCTCGCTTTTGAAGTGAGCAAAGCCTCTTTCTATTTGACACTGAGCAACCTTCCCAGGCTGTGGAGCAAAAGTCTAAATGTGCTTGTATATGTGATATGTAGTATGTCTTCCTTGTGTCTTGATCGATAAAGTGCTTGATTTTGTCTAACTGGTATACTTTTTGCACGATGAATTTTGTTAGACCTTGCACATGAAAGTTCCAGGTCAGATGTTGGTCAATAATAGGACCTAGTGTTTTGTGCTCGCTAAGAGAAATGTGTTCGAGAGAGGGAGGTAGAGAGAGAAGTAGAGACAGAAGCAGAGAGAAAGAAGTAGAGAGAGAGAAGTAGAGAGAGAAGTAGGGAAAGAGATGGAGATAGAGAGAGAAAAGTAGAGATAGAGTGTGAGAGAGAGAGAGAGAACAAAAAAAAAATTGAATTTCAACGTTTATGAACACGTGAGCAATATCTCGTACCAACAGATCAACAAACAAAAATATCTCTTACCAACAGATCAACAAACAGAAACACACACAAGGCGATGAATTGTTCTACTGATGAACTCAAGAATTGTTCTACTGATGAGCTCAGGAATTGTTCTACTGATGAGCTCAGAAATTGTTCTACTGATGAGCTCAGGATGTACAATACCCATATTGCTAATGGACATTTCTTTAACTAATTTGTGTGTGTGTGGGTGTGGGGGGGGGGGAGAAAACTGTCCATGTCACTAAAATGTTGTAAAGAAAATGAAACTTCTCTGTGTTTTTGATGAAATAAATCTTTAAATGTGTATGATCTTGATGAATAAATGTTTAAATGTGTATGTTTTTGATTAAATAAATGTTTAAATGTGTATGTTTTTCATGAAATAAATATTTCAATGTGTATATTTTTGATGAAATAAATGTTTAAATGTGTATGTTTTTCATGAAATAAGTGTTTAAATGTCTTTGTTTTTTAATGAAATAAATGTTTAAATGTGTATGTTTTTCATGAAATAAGTGTTTAAATGTCTTTGTTTTTTAATGAAATAAATGTTTAAATGTGTATGTTTTTCATGAAATAAGTGTTTAAATGTCTTTGTTTTTTAATGAAATAAATGTTTAAATGTGTATGTTTTTGATGAAATAAATGTTTAAATGTGTGTATGTTTTTGATGAAATAAATATTTAAATGTGTGTATGTTTTTGATGAAATAAATGTTTAAATGTGTGTGTGTGTTTTTTATGAAACACATGTTTAAATGTGTGTGTGTGTTTTTTATGAAATACATGTTTAAATGTGTGTGTTTGTGATTAAATAAATGTTTAAATGTATGTGTTTGTGATGAAATAAATGTATAAATGTATATGTTTTTTATGAAATAAGTGTTTAAATGTCTTTTTTTTAATGAAATAAATGTTTAAATGTTTATGTTTTTGATGAAATAAATGTTTAAATGTGTGTATTATGTGTGTGTGTTTTTTATGAAATACATGTTTAAGTGTGTGTGTTTGTGATTAAATAAAAGTTTAAATGCGTATGTTTATGATGAAATAAGTGTTTAAATGTCTTTGTTTTTTAATGAAATAAATGTTTAAATGTGTGTGTTTTTGATGAAATAAGTGAAATGTCTTTCTTTGTTTTTTAATTAAATAAATATTTAAATGTGTGTGTGTTTTTTTATGAAATACATGTTAAATGTGTGTGTTTGTGATTAAATAAATGTTTAAATGTATGTGTTTGTGATGAAATAAATGTTTAAATGTGTATGTATAACCTTCACTAACTTTGTATTACGTTCTTTTTATAATGGCAGAGATTGGAACTTTAAAATAAATCAAGATAAAAGTACAACATTTATAAGAAAAAAATGATAGCAATGCCCCTAAAACTGAGAAATGAGTTATAATGATTACCTTCCAGAAAGTGTGAAATGTGTCTTCTACTTGTATACTGACACTGCTGTACGAAAGTTATCACACAACAATCTGTTAGATGATGTGTTCTAAGGGAGACTGAGAACAAGAGAGAAATTATGGCAGAATTCAGAACACAATAGTTCAGATTTGTGGGACATGTTTTGAGAAAGGGAAAACTATATCACTTAGTGACAACAGGAAAACTATAGGGATGAAGGGAAAGAGAAAGACAAAGAAGCAAGATATTTGACGGACTAAAAGAGTGGCACAGAGCATAGTTCAGTACGCATCTTATAGAAAGAATAAAGGACAGGTGGTTGTGGAAATCAGTGACGACCAACGCCTGACAATCGTGGCCCAGAGAAAGAGATTAGAAGAAGGGAAACAACCCTAAACTGGCTTTGTTCGGTTCTACACGCGGATTTAACCAGCAAAATTTCTCACGTAAGGCATTTTGTGGTGAAAGAGCATTTTCTGAGAACTGCTTTCTCTGACAGTTCTCTCTGACTACAAACTGCCTGCTACATTATACGGTCAATCCGTTACATTAGTTGATGGAGCACTCAGCACAGTGCTGGCAGAAAGTGCTGTTGAACATTTCCACAACAACTGATGCCTGAGGAGGTAACTTGAGATGAAATAGAATCATGACCGGAGAGCGAATTTTCTTAAAACGAAAGAGGAAAGGCGGGGGGTGGGGAGAGCAGAAAAGGGGCAAAAAAAAAAAAGAAGAAGAAGACAACGATAGAATCTGAATGTGAAAAAGAGAAAAGGGAAATTTTAAAAAGGGGGTGGGGGAGAGGAGGACAAAATCTGAGAATTCGGGGGAAAAATATGACGAAGTGTAGAAGCTCTGATTAGGGATTTAGAGTTTTGTTCTTTTTCATTCTCAAATTCTGAATGTGGTCTGATCCCTTATATAAGTGACAGATTATTATTGGGGTCGTAGGTGATTGATTCTTATTGATTCATCGAGATCGTGACTCTTCGTGTAGGGGACTGATTCTTATCACGATGGTGACTCTTTATATAGGGGGTCGATTCTTATCAAGATCGTGACTCTTTACACAGGGGCCGATTCTTATCAAGATCGTGACTTTTTATATAGGGGACAGATTCTTGTCAAGATCGTGACTTTTTATATAAGGGGCTGATTATTATCGACATCGTGACTCTTTATATGATGATGACGATCCTTATCACGATCATGACTCTTTATACAGGGGATTTATCTTTATATAGGGGACAGATTCTTATCGAGATCGTGACTCTCCATATAGGGGTCCGACTACTTATATAGGGACAGATTCTTATCAAGATCGTGACTACTTATATAGGGATAGATTCTTATCAAGATCGTGACTACTTATATAGGGACAGATTCTTATCAAGATCGTGACTACTTATATAGGGACAGATTCTTATCAAGATCGTGACTACTTATATAGGGACAGATTCTTATCAAGATCGTGACTACTTATATAATGGGAGGGGGGGGGGGGGACGCAGATTATTACTGAAATCGTACTTCTTTATTTAGGAGACCGAGTCTTACTGAGATCGTGACGCCTTATAAAGGTGACTGATTCTTATCGAGATCGTTACTCTTTATATAAGGGACTGGCTCTTTTTGAGATGGTGACTATGTATACAGGGGACTGATTCTTATCGAGATCGTTATCCTATACATATGGGACTTGCTGTGATCGTGAGTCTATACGTACTGAACTGATTCTTACATTGTCCCTTACATACAGGACTGATTGTTAAGTGAACAGCTGTTTTTTTTTTGTCTAAGAGGGCAAGAAGAACCGTGTTGATAATAGTCCAGTGTTGCTACAGACATTGTCTAGTATCAGGGCCTGTTATCAAAACCAGGTACCTATTTGGACAACTAGGGACAACGAGACCACGGCGTACTTCTGTCTGAGGGCCCTCTCACTATGGCTATTACTGTGTCCACATTTTTTTGGGTAAAATGTAAGATAAAACAGGAAACAAAGATGAGAAAAAAGACAAGAAAGAATAAAGTGAAAACAAAGAATAAATACATGGATTCTCTTTCTGACGTCAGCCAGAGAGATTCACTTTACTTCACATCTGCCTTGTTTTATCATCATTGCACTTCACATCTGCCTTGTTTATCATCACTGCACTTCGCATCTGCCTTGTTTATCATCACTGCACTTCGCATCTGCCTTGTTTATCATCATTGCACTTCGCATCTGCCTTGTTTTATCATCATTGCATTTCACATCTGCCTTGTTTTATCATCATTGCACTTCACACCTGCCTTGTTTTATCATCATTGCACTTCACATCTGCCTTGTCTATCATCACTCAGCAGGATGTGATGACATTAGTAACAAGATACTACGCTACGCTGCACCAGTTATCACAGACACACTAACATACTTATACAACTTGTGTATTGACAAAAAATATTTCCCTGACGCTTTTAAACTCGCCAAAGTTTTTCCTCTTTTTAAATCTGGACAGACTAGTGACCTCTCAAACTATAGACCCATATCCATTCTGTCATCACTATCTAAACCTCTTGAAAAACATATACAAAAGTTAACTCTGCTCCACATGCAAGAAAACAGTCTACTAATAGACAGTCAGTCAGGTTTTAGACCAAATTACTCCTGCCACACAGCATTAACTAAAATGACAGAAAGCTGGCTGTCTAATATAAATGATGACAAATTGTGTGGTGCTGTCTTTATTGATTTTAAGAAAGCCTTCGATATGATTGATCATGAAATTCTTGCAAAAAAGCTGGAAGGCTATAGATTACATCCTGACCTAACAAAATGTATTACATCTTTTCTCTCAGGTAGAAAACAAGTAGTTTGCTTTAGAAACAAAATATCTGGCTCGTCTGTGGTTGATACCGGTATTCCTCAAGGCTCCATTCTTGGTCCTCTTCTCTTTGCTATCTATATTAACGACCTACCACTACATTTAAAGCACTCTTCATGTGATCTTTTCGCTGACGACTGTACTGTTTACAATAGTGACTATGACATCAATAACATACAGACAACGCTCCAAAATGATATAAACAGTTTGATTAAATGGAGTAATAAAAATGGTATGTTGATAAACACCAACAAAACAAAATCCATGCTCATCACTACAAGACAGAAACTGCAAAATGCAACTAAAACTTCACTACAGCTTTGTGCTGGGACTAAGGCAATAGAAAATGTTCATGAACATAAAACCCTAGGACTCATCATTGATCAGCATTTAACTTGGAATTCTCATGTACATAACCTAACAAATTTGATTGCACAGAAAGTTTACCAATTAGCCAAGATTAAACACTTTATCGACAAAACACAAGAAAAATATACTACATATCACACATACAAACACACTTAGATTACTGTTCCACAATCTGGGATGGATGCTCAGTCTCAAACACAAAAAGGCTCCACTCACTTCACAAGCGGGCATTAAATCTTATTTATGACAAACACCCAGTACAGACTGTAGATCAACATAAACAACTCAAAATTCTACCCCTCAAAAATAGAATCATTTTTAACAAAGTTAAGTTTGTTCACAGAATTCTGTCGCACAATGCTCCGCCTTACTTGTGGTCACTGTTTACGTATAACACTAAACATAGCCAGCGTTTAAAAAACTGTCTTCTTCCTAAACCCAGAATTGATATGTACAAGAAAAGCCTTGCATACTCTGCAGTACAGCTCTGGAACACCCTCCCCTACAATTTAAAATCCATTGGTAATACTTCATCCTTTAACTCAAACCTGTTTCATTATTTACTTGCATGTAATGATATGCCTCCATAAAATAGCCAGCACTCTCTCAACACATGGCTCGTAAACCATCAAGTACTTCAGTGACATAGTTAGGAAAGCAACTTGTTAGATATTGTTAGAAATTATTTTAATGTTTGTTTAAAAAAAATATGTTAGAAGATCTGTATTTACAATGTATTTTTATTTATGTATATGTCTGCGTGTGTATGTGTGCGTGAGTGCTATTTTATTAGGTTAATTACTTCTTCTCTTTTACCTTGAATGTAGTAGTTAAATCTTACACTCTTTTGATATGTTTTTACTAATTTAATTTGTATTTTTGTACTAAATCAAGTGTGTGGGAAGAATGAAAGATGGAGTGATGAAGGGCAGAATGTAAGACGGGCCTGCGTGCCCAATTCTTTACCCTTGAAAAATAAAGATTATTCATTCATTCATTCATTCACTGCACTTCGCATCTGCCTTGTCTATCATCACTGCACTTCGCATCTGCCTTGTTTTATCATCATTGCACTTCGCATCTGCCTTGTTTTATCATCATTGCACTTCGCATATGCCTTGTTTTATCATCATTGCACTTCACATCTGCCATGTTTTATCATCATTGCACTTCACATCTACCTTGTTTATCATCATTGCACTTCACATCTGCCGTGTTTTATCATCACTGCACTTCACATATACCTTGTTTATCATCATTGCACTTCGCATCTACCTTGTTTTATCATCATCATTGCAATTCATACCTGCCTTGTTTATCATCATTGCACTTCACACATACATTATTTAGTATTATTGCACTTCACACCTACATAATTTATTATCATTGCACTTCACACCTACATAATTTATTATCATTGCACTTTACACCTACATAACATATCATCATTGCACTTTACACCTACATAACATATCATCATTGCACTTTACACCTACATGAGTTATCATCACTGCGCGTCACACCTGGTGGGTACGGATGATGACCTTACTTTACCTTGGAGAACTTACCCCGGGACAGCGGTGACGACCCTGACGAATGGAAGCAGCGGCGAACTGGGGCAGAACCCGTGCCTCCACATCAAGACGTCAGTAATTATTTATTCAATTTTTTCGTTCATCAGAAGACAAATTTTATAACAGAAAACGGGAAACGGTGCTAGGAAGTCAGTGAAAGAATATGCTACAATTATATTCAGGAAAATGATAGCATTAGCATTTATTCTTTTCTCTTATTATCAGGCAGGTTAGAGTTACTTTAAATCCATGGAAGTGAGTGAGAGAAATGAGCAGAAGAATAGAAAGCTCGTTGGAGGAAAAAAGATAAGGTTTCTCGAAATAATGATAAGATGATAAAAATAATGAATTTTGGGGGTGGGGGTGGGGTGGGAACAGGCAGGGAAAATAGAATTTAATTAAACAATAAGAAAAATGCAAACAAAACTCCATGAAAATTTAATGAGAAATGGCAGATTGTACATTACAACAACAGAAAACGCTAAATGGTAAGAGAAGCACAAGAAAGCACAGAAGGAGAGAGAGAGAGAGAGATAATGACATGAGAGAAAAATCGCCACGTGATCTGATGCAAAGAACAGAAGGTCGAGACCTGTGGAGGAAACTGATCGCCTATGCCTGCCCGTACCGATACAGCTATGATGATCAACTGACAGTTTTGTCACAAATTTCCCATTATCTTCATTCGTGCCACCAACCACATAAATCACGAATGACAAATTATAAATAAAAGCAAAGCCGCATATACGCTGCTCCGTTTTTATGCCGATTCAAATTTGTAACTATCACATCAAGTTCTCTTTGTACAATCAAATAATAATAAGGAAAAAAATCAAGAAAACCGGTGAAGTAAAGATTCTTATATCTTATCTTATATCCTTCCCGTGGCCTTAAACGTCACATAGGGCTCGCAAAGTAGTTCGCCAATTTTTCCTGTCTTCGGCGAGTCTTTCAACCTCATCAAAGGATTTTATGCCTGTTAATTTGGCCTCTCTTAACAATGTCCTCTTCAGAGTTTCACGCGGTCTGCCTCTTTTTCTTCGGCCTGTTGTGTTCCACTTGATAGCTTAATTTGGGATTCTCTGATCATTTCTTCTCATCAAGTGACCAACATATGTCCATCTCCTTTTCCTGATCACCCATGAGACTGGTTGTTGTTCAGTCATCTGTCTTATCTCTTCATTGTTCTTGAATTCGTTCCACTTGATGCCGAGTATTTTCCTTAGGCATTTGTTTTCAAAAGTGTCTAATTTCTTTTCTATTTCTTTAGTTGTTTTTCAGCTTTCACATGCATAAATGAGCGTGGATATTACATTTGAATTGCATAGTAAAGACTGCAGGGAAGAAAGTAAATAATGAAAGAAAGTAAACAAAAATCAGACACGCAGATGGCACAGCCCTTGTACCAGAGAGCAGGACAGCCGTACCAAAACTCCTAAACAAAGTCACAGAAGAAGGCACAGAACAATGGATTAGAGTTAAACACCAATAAAACAGAAGTAATGGTGACATCCAAGGAAAAAGAAAATACTTGAACGCAGAATTATAGCTCAGGGGAAGAGATTAAGACAGATAAATAAATACAAATTCCAGGTACAGTCTTAGCATCTGAGGGCAGGTGCACCGAAGAAATCAGAACCAGGACAGCAATGGCAAAGACAGCTTTAGGAAAGATGAAGAACATATTAACAAATCAAAAACTGTCATTGGAAGTAAGAAAGAAAGTTCTAAGATACTATGTAGAACCTATTATACTTTATGCAAGTGAAACATGGACTCATTCATTCATTTGCATGTCCATTGCGGAACTTTGCCTCCCTAACAGCTCTCCTGTAGGCCTCTCGGTTGTGAGCAAGATGCCCTGCTGCTGATGCAATCAATTTGCAGAACATCAACTATGTCTTGCAGCCATCTTCGCCTTGGTCTTCCTCTCTTTTTTTCCCATTATGTACCCTTCCAAGACTGCCTCCTCTAGATTATCATGACGTTTAATGTGGCCAAAATATTTAAGTTTTCTCTGTTTAATTCTCGTTACTAGCCAGCCATCTTCGATATTAAGTTCTTGTAGTATGGATATATTTGTTCTTTTTTGTGTCCATGATATTTGAAGAACTCTTCCGTAGCACCTACATTCAAAGGCATTTATGTGTTTCTCAGCTGTTTTGTTAAGTGTCCAGGTCTCACAGGCATATGTTGCGACGAGAAAGATGCATGTCCTTAAAAATCTTATTTTTGTAGTCCTGTCTGTTCCTCTCCGCAGATTCTTTAGTTGTTTTACTTTCTGACGGGTGTGAAACATGGACTACGAATAAACATCTAAAACTAAGAATAAAAGCTACTGAAATGTGGTTGTTAAAAGGGATGCTTCGCATACCATGGACAGCCAGAAAGACAAATAAAGGTGTATTACATCTGGCAAAAGAATATTCAAACCAGTGCCATACATAAGAACAAAACTTTCAAACGTTCCCGGATACATCACCAGACGTGAAGGTTTCAAATAATTGTTAATGACCTGAAAGATAAATGGCAAAAGACAGAGAAGGCGGAGAAGACAGAAATACCTGGATGGATTGACTGCATGGTTTGGCATGAAAACAACAAATCAACTTGACTCGAGACACAGAGAATCGAACAAGATGGAGAAATAGATGACCGACTACGCCCTATTGGCTTGGCACTATAAGGTTTGATCAGGTATGTAAAACATGATATCATTTTCAGGTAAAAAGAAAGCACTTGTGTTTATTAGTCTTTTTTTTTTTTGTGGTCTTTGTATGTTTGGTCGTGTGGCCTCTTCGCTATAGATCTGAGCACAAGCATGTGTCTGTGTGTGCCCCGGTAAGAGTGACACATATAAACAATAATGTGTGTAAGTATCTGCTCCAAGTTAAAAGACTACTAGCACGACCCTTGTCGGACTGTACACAGACCACGAACAAGCGCTGGTGGTCCTCGCTGCCGCACTGCTTGGCCAGCTGTTTTTGTTCCTGTGATTGCACTCAACGAGTGAGGCTAAACAGATTATCACGAGCAGAAGTGCTACATCGCTTTATTGCCAAAGATGTTAGATGTGTGTTTTTTCTCTCCTGTCATATGTACTGGTAGGGAAAATTGGAATACATTTGCTCCAGTTTACCAATCGCCATTAATAGATCTGGTTTATCGTTTGTTGCCATGGCGTCGTTAGTTGTTTACCTCTATCACAGGAAGGGACTGGTAACTCTAATCAACTTTCTTTATAGATCTGTGGTATGAGAGTTACAGATCCCTGTTCAGATTTCAAACGGAGCTAGCTTTGCCTCGCTAAAGAAGGCTTCCATAGTTCACACATCAGGAAGTTTTGTATCAGAGCAAACGCTAGTTGTTTGGGCAAGTTGCTGGGAATCTTTTCGTTCATTAGCTTCTTTCTTCCAGTGCTGATTCTACCAATATGTAACATGCAAACTCGACAACAGTAATAATAAAGCTCGCTTGTAAGGCTCGATTTCTGTATGCCTCGCGCCTTTTGTCTTAGTCGCCTTTCATCCTGCAATAAGACGGCATCTTACAAGTAGATCCGTCCTCCATATGGCAAAGTCGTTTGCCAGTACTTTTGAATTTGTGTGGCTGATTGACAAAATCTTTCCTGTAAACTTTGCAAATATAAGACCACACAAGAAATACATATCAAACCTGTTCAGTGAACCAGCTTAGCTATAAGAAAGGCACTTTTTGTTGAAATAAATGTAATAGATTTCATGAAGTAGTGATGTATGAAATAGTAATTCATGAAACGAAGATTCTTGTATCAGGCTGTGATGAATTATAATGGAAAGTGTGTTAATTCTTTCATTCCTGAATTAGCATCCATGATCTGTCAGGATAAATTACATGAGAAATCTTGGCAGATAGAAACATGAAGGAAGTTACTCAATACTTGGAAAATATGAGTTGGGTTAGAAATGTACTGAGAGAGAAGAGGCTGTTCGTTTTGACAATTAGCGACCCATAGCTAACATGCTAGCGTTAGGATTAGCGAACTATAGCTAACATTCTAGCGTTAGGGTTAGCGAACTATAGCTGACATGCTAGCGTTAGGGTTAGCGAACCATAGCTGACATGCTAGCGTTAGGGTTAGGGAACCATAGCTGACATGCTAGCGTTAGGGTTAGCGAACCATAACTGACATGCTAGCGTTAGGGTTAGCGAACCATAGCTAACATGCCAGCGTTAGGGTTAACAAACCATAGCTAACATGCTAGCGTTAGGGTTAGCGAACCATAGCTAACCAAGACCCTGTGCCACCTCTCCATTTGTACCCCACTCCCACCACCTCGAGACAGGCCTAACACTGCTAACGTGGATGGATCGCAATAGTCCCCATGGTGGTGGAGTCTCCTTAAGAAGTATTGCACACCTCCTGCTTTTTAGCCGTATTCCGGGACTGAAGAAAATAGCTGCCATAACCCGCTCCCACTCCGATACGATGCTGTGCCTCAACAACTTCACAGCATCGGCTGCAAAGAACACCAGCTGGCAGCTACAGGAAGATGATAAGACAAGACTAGAAATGTTCTACATAGACTTTCCCTAAATGTAGCTCTAAACATTGATTCGCAGAGGCGTGCAAGATCTAGCCGCCCTGCCAATGTTGTTCTGCAGTGACGTAACAAAATGATTTCATTTGTGATTACAAAACACTCGTAGAGACATCAAAATGCTCATCTCTGCCCCCCCCCCCCCACAATTGTTCGGTAATGGACCTTCTGCTCAGTTCTCGCTAAAGAAATGTTGAAACAAACAAACACACAAACTAAATGATAAATCCTGTTCATGTTTGGTACCAAACATTTTACCACATCCAAAGAGAACTTGCCTTTATTATCTCTCTCTCTCTCTCTCTCTCTCTCTGAACCTTAAGTGCCCAGGGAACATGGAACTTCCGCAAGAGTTTTCCACAGATGCCTGTCCTTTGCCTTTATTTCCAGCTCTTGCCCAGGTGAGCCCTCTATTGCTCAACATCCTTTCTGTTGTTCTTCTCCATGTCTCCTTTGGTCTACACTTACTTCTGTTCCCCTGTGGTGTCCATCTTAGTGCTATTTTTGGTAGTGAGTTGTCAGTCATTCGAAGCACATGTCCCAACCATTGCCAGAGTATTTCCTCAATTATTGCTGTCAGCGGCTTCATCTGCATTTCTGCCAACAAGATGTTATTTCTTATGGTGTTTGGCCTTTATTATAAGGCCATAATATTCAAGGAAATAATAATCGTGCATGAAAACCGTTTCTTTTAGATTCGGTGTGTGTGAACGTTTTATTTTATTGTCCGTGCTAAATCTATAGAAAATGAATAGAGATATATAGCTGAGTGTATTGTCTGTGTTAGATCTACTGAAAATATATAGAGATATAGTTTCAGTGTATTGTCCGTGCTAGATGTACTGAAAATATATAGAGATATAGTTTCAGTGTATTGTCCGTGCTAGATGAGCTGAAAATATACAGATATAACTGTAGGCTCGTATTTCTTGTATGACGAATGGGACAAGTCTGAGTGGCAGATTCCTGACTGATTACAAATGTATGTACACGGCTGCAGCAGCTGCTGTCTGTCTGCCCAGACAAACTGCACAGCCAAGGCTGTAAGCTCCGCCATGATGGAGAGCTCTGACATTAAAATAACACCCAAACAAGATGTAAGAAAATATTCATGTTTTATGAAAGAAAGAAAAAAGAACAAACCAAAAGAACTATCTGCATTGTATTATGTAGTACATGTAATATAAAGATGATTTAAAGTATACGGTATGATATACATAGACTATATGCAAATACAACGCCATTTTATATAATGGACGAGCATCCACTGATTTGAGTATCCGCGGGGCTCCTGGAATAAGTCCCTCGCTGATACCGAGGGCCGACTGTATTTTATTTATTAGAAAAAAAACAATAGGAATATTTCACTCTAAATAGCAAATGGTTCAGTGGAACAGATAGCGGCTGGATTGAAGGAGCTATGTAAGGCCTTCATCCCAAAAGGAATACAATTTTTTTATGAAGGATGTGAAGGCGAAAGATCATACAATTTATTGCTTAAA
This sequence comes from Achatina immaculata, assembly GCA_009760885.1. Lineage (NCBI taxonomy): Eukaryota > Metazoa > Mollusca > Gastropoda > Stylommatophora > Achatinidae > Lissachatina > Lissachatina immaculata. The sequence continues at coordinate 184,690 of CM019707.1, forward strand.
GCTGTATACCCAGATCGATAACATCTTACATCCTTCCCGTGCCGTTAAACGTCGCATATGGCTCGCATAGTTGTTTGCCAAGATTTCCTGTTCTCGGCGAGTCTTTCAGCTTCATCAAGGGATGTTCTTCCCACTAAACTGGTTTATCTTAACAATGTCCTCTTTAGTGTTTCACATGGTCGAGCTCTTTTTCTTCGGCCTGTTGTGTTCCACTTGATTGCTTGTTTTGGTCCACCACCTCGAGACAGGCCTAACACTGCTAACGTGGATGGATCGCAATAGTCCCCATGGTGGTGGAGTCTCCTTAAGAAGTATTGCACACCTCCTGCTTTTTAGCCGTATTCCGGGACTGAAGAAAATAGCTGCCATAACCCGCTCCCACTCCGATACGATGCTGTGCCTCAACAACTTCACAGCATCGGCTGCAAAGAACACCAGCTGGCAGCTACAGGAAGATGATAAGACAAGACTAGAAATGTTCTACATAGACTTTCCCTAAATGTAGCTCTAAACATTGATTCGCAGAGGCGTGCAAGATCTAGCCGCCCTGCCAATGTTGTTCTGCAGTGACGTAACAAAATGATTTCATTTGTGATTACAAAACACTCGTAGAGACATCAAAATGCTCATCTCTGCCCCCCCCCCCCCCCCCCCCACAATTGTTCGGTAATGGACCTTCTGCTCAGTTCTCGCTAAAGAAATGTTGAAACAAACAAACACACAAACTAAATGATAAATCCTGTTCATGTTTGGTACCAAACATTTTACCACATCCAAAGAGAACTTGCCTTTATTATCTCTCTCTCTCTCTCTCTCTCTCTCTGAACCTTAAGTGCCCAGGGAACATGGAACTTCCGCAAGAGTTTTCCACAGATGCCTGTCCTTTGCCTTTATTTCCAGCTCTTGCCCAGGTGAGCCCTCTATTGCTCAACATCCTTTCTGTTGTTCTTCTCCATGTCTCCTTTGGTCTACACTTACTTCTGTTCCCCTGTGGTGTCCATCTTAGTGCTATTTTTGGTAGTGAGTTGTCAGTCATTCGAAGCACATGTCCCAACCATTGCCAGAGTATTTCCTCAATTATTGCTGTCAGCGGCTTCATCTGCATTTCTGCCAACAAGATGTTATTTCTTATGGTGTTTGGCCTTTATTATAAGGCCATAATATTCAAGGAAATAATAATCGTGCATGAAAACCGTTTCTTTTAGATTCGGTGTGTGTGAACGTTTTATTTTATTGTCCGTGCTAAATCTATAGAAAATGAATAGAGATATATAGCTGAGTGTATTGTCTGTGTTAGATCTACTGAAAATATAGAGATAGTTTCAGTGTATTGTCCGTGCTAGATGTACTGAAAATATATAGAGATATAGTTTCAGTGTATTGTCCGTGCTAGATGAGCTGAAAATATACAGATATAACTGTAGGCTCGTATTTCTTGTATGACGAATGGGACAAGTCTGAGTGGCAGATTCCTGACTGATTACAAATGTATGTACACGGCTGCAGCAGCTGCTGTCTGTCTGCCCAGACAAACTGCACAGCCACGGCTGTAAGCTCCGCCATGATGGAGAGCTCTGACATTAAAATAACACCCAAACAAGATGTAAGAAAATATTCATGTTTTATGAAAGAAAGAAAAAAGAACAAACCAAAAGAACTATCTGCATTGTATTATGTAGTACATGTAATATAAAGATGATTTAAAGTATACGGTATGATATACATAGACTATATGCAAATACAACGCCATTTTATATAATGGACGAGCATCCACTGATTTGAGTATCCGCGGGGCTCCTGGAATAAGTCCCTCGCTGATACCGAGGGCCGACTGTATTTTATTTATTAGAAAAAAAAACAATAGGAATATTTCACTCTAAATAGCAAATGGTTCAGTGGAACAGATAGCGGCTGGATTGAAGGAGCTATGTAAGGCCTTCATCCCAAAAGGAATACAATTTTTTTATGAAGGATGTGAAGGCGAAAGATCATACAATTTATTGCTTAAAGCTGTATACCCAGATCGATAACATCTTACATCCTTCCCGTGCCGTTAAACGTCGCATATGGCTCGCATAGTTGTTTGCCAAGATTTCCTGTTCTCGGCGAGTCTTTCAGCTTCATCAAGGGATGTTCTTCCCACTAAACTGGTTTATCTTAACAATGTCCTCTTTAGTGTTTCACATGGTCGAGCTCTTTTTCTTCGGCCTGTTGTGTTCCACTTGATATCTTGTTTTGGGATTCTCTGATCATTTCTTCTCATCAAGTGACCAACATATGTCCATCTCCTTTTCCTGATCACCCATGAGACTGGTTGTTGTTCAGTCATCTGTCTTATCTCTGCATTGTTCTTGAATTCGTTCCATATGATGCCGAGTATTTTCCTTAAGCATTTGTTTTCAAAAGAGTCTAATTTCTTTTCTATTTCTTTAGTTGTTTTCCAGCTTTCGCATGCATAAATGAGGGTGGATATTACATTTAAGTTGAATAGTGTTAACTTGGTTTTTGTGCTTATGACTTTTGAATGCCATATGTTCTCAAGATTCTTGAAGATCGATGCTGCTTTTGCAATTTTAATTCTAACTTCTTTCCGGTGTCACCATCCTGATCTATGTAGCTGCCAAAGTATGCAAATTGATTGACTTGTTCAATATCTGTTCCTTCTACGTGTATTTCTCCATCCTGATTAAAGAGAAGTTTCATTATTTTTGTTTTGTCCTTGTTAATTTCAAGCCCTATTTTGCTAGCCAGTGAAGACAGGCTATCTGTTTTTTCTTGCATGGAATTGACATTGTTAATGATAAGAGTTATGTCATCAGCAAAATCAAGATCTTCTAGTTGGGTCCCATGTACCCAGTCAATACCTGTGTTACCTGTGCAGCATTTTTTCATTATGAAGTCTATTGTAATTCCAAAAAGCAAAGGAGAGAGTATACATCCTTGTTTCACGCCTGTTTCAATCTGGAACCATTCACTCATCCCTTCTTCTGTTTTGACTGCACAAACATATCCATTGTAGAAGTCCTTAATGATATTGACAATTTTAGATGGTATTCCATATAGACATAAAATTCTTCACAATCGATCTCTGTGTATGCTATCAAATGCCTTTTTTAAGTCTATGAAGTTCAGTATTAGTGGTTTCTGCTTTTCAATATGTTCTTCAAGTATTAATCTGAGAGTAAAGATCTGGTCGAGACAGCTTCTCCCTTTTCGAAATCCTGCTTGTTCTTCTCTTATTGCAGTATCCACTATATCTTTAAGTCTGTTAAAAATGACCTTGCAAAGTACTTTTGACACAACTGATATTAAGGTTACTCCTCTCCAATTGTTACAGTCACTAAGGTTGCCTTTTTTTGGGGGGTGGGTATTTTAACAATGATTCCTTTTTTCCATTTAGAAGGGACCTTTTCTTCTTTCCAAATCTTATTAAACATTCTCTGTAGTTGTCTCATGTTGTTATTATTGATAGCTTTTAACATTTCAGGTGTTATTTCATCTTCATCTGCAGCTTTGTTGTTAGTCATTAAATTCACTGCTATTTCAATTTCATGCAAAGTAATTTAATCTAGGTTGACATTTAGCTGTGGGGCTGGTAAGTCGGTTTCAAGGTTTAACAATTCTTTTGGGTGTGATCGATTAAGTATTTCTTGGACGTGCTCAGCCCATATTTGCTTTTGGTCTTTACTTGATGTTAATAGGGTTCCAGTTTTGCGAAACTCGCAGAGAAAAATTATATACTGTCCAAAAATAGAAACGCATAGCTTATATTAGCTTCATTTTTTTGTATGCCATGACACAAAATCTTTTCCCAGGTATCTTAAACCAAACCAGAAATTGTCATCAAGATATCAGGTCCATGATTTAGCGTGAATTTTCCTATTCTCGTGTATAGTCAGAACGCAGTAGCTGCCCTTGCTAATCACGCATTTTTTTACCATAACTCACGTTGCGTTTTTGGAAAAGTCGTGATTTTTGTGGTGAGCACAACTCGCTTCCCACGCAAGTGAAACCCTATAAATAGATGAAGATACACAAACAAATTCAGTTAATTTTCAAGTAGACAATTATGGCGCGTCTATCGCAAAATTTACAAAACTTTGCTATTGGTCTCCTGCAAGCAGGCGAAAGTCAAAGTCAGGTTGCCAGGCATTTAAATGTGCAGCAGAGTACTTTCAGTCGGCTTTGGCACCGTTTCCAAGCCACTGGCGCAGCTGAAGACCGGCACCGCAGTGGACGACCCAGGGTGAAAACAGCAGCTGATGATCGCTTTATTCTTGTTCATCACCTCAGAAACAGCTTTATAGCAGCTTCTTCAAGTTCCCAGTCATCGCTTTCAGGACGTCGTGTGTCTCATCACTGTCCGGAATAGACTGCATGAAGCTGGACTGATGGCACGACGACCTCACTGAGGTCCTGTCTTAACGAGTCACCATCGCCAAAATCGACTTGTTTTGGCTAACCAGCATCGGCTCTGGACAACTGACAAAAAATAGCGACATGTCTGGTTTAGTGACGAATCTTCCTTTTTGTTGCACCGCCATGATATGCGGAGAAGGGTCTACCGTAGGCCAAATGAACGTTTTGTCCACAATTGCGTTGATGAAGCTCCGCCGTATGGTGGTGGAGGTGTAATGGTATGGGGAATAATCAATTTCAACGGAAGGAGTCCATTGGTGCAGATTGAAGGAGGTGAATGCACAACTATACGTCAATGAAATTCTTCGACCCCATGTTCTTCCATTTTTGGTTGCGCTAAAGTCTGTGTTTCAACAGGACAACGCCAGACCCCATTCTGCACGGTTCACCACACAGTTCCTGACTGCCAACAACATTTTCACCCTTCCCTGGCCATCCGTGTCTCCAGACATGAATCCGATCGAGCACCTATGGGATGAGCTGCAAAGACGTGTTTGTCGCCGAAACGTTTCTCCAGCCAATCGTCGTGATCTGTGGCAGGCACTCCAGGAAGAGTGGGCAGCCATCCCACAGGCCCACATCAGACATCTGATCGCATCTATGCCCAGGAGATGCCAGTCACTGATCGATGCAAGCGGAGGCCACACACCATACTAAGTTGAGAACCTCTGGGACTAACAAATTCTCGTCACACAGATGCAAGAAAATGTCAAGTGAGTGTTTAAACCCTTAGGTATTATTGTGTGCAATTTGAAAATGTTATTCATACAATTTAAAAAGCTATATATAAAAATTACGGCTAAAAGTGAACCATCAGTAGTTATGGGTTTCTTTTTTGGACAGTAGATTTCCTAAGTGTTTTCTACGAGTATTTTTTGCCTTTCTTTTTCGATTATCTCTCAGATGGTCACCATGTCTCCCACTGTAGTGACGTCACGACAAAACATCAGTAATGTCTCCCATCACAATGACGTCATGACAAGACAGTCACTATGTCTCCCATCACAGTGACATCATGACAAGACAGTCACTATGTCTCCCATCACAGTGACATCATGACGAGACAGTCGCCATATATCTCATCGTAGTGACGTCATGACAAAACATCCATCACGTCTCCCGTTATGATGACGTCACAAGACAGTCATCTACTGAATAAAGTTAGTTTTAAAAATCGATTGCCACGCACTTGAGATTAAAGGATTTGCACGACGAAAAAAAAAGATGAATGGATTATAAGACGAAAAAACAAAAGATGAATGGATTATAAGGTGAATAAACAAAAGATAAATGAATTACAAGACGAACAAACAAAAGATGAATGGATTATAAGATGAACAAAGAAAGAAATGCATGGATAACAAGTATAACAAACAAAAGATCGTTTGTATGAAAATCATTTCTCTAGAATTTCTCTGAATAAAAGTTTCAGAGATAATAGAACAAGAAATTAAGAAACAGTTTCAGATGGCAGAGGCTAAACTGCAACGCGTTTTCTTCCACTGGCGGTAGTGGATTCTGCTGTTACTTTTCTTTGCATTAGATCTTTATGTGACAGGGGTACTCGGCATTTTGTGTTTAGAAAAACTGCCCCCGAGAACAGCTGAAAGTGTCTCTCAACGTCCTGAAGTTCACAGTGGATTACACTGTCCACATTAGCTGAATGTGGATACAGGCAGGACAGGCTGTTGCTTGCAAGTCATGTCAGAGAATAGAAGCATCGCTCCAGTCACTGCTTGCAGGTAACCGAAAGAAAGAAAGAAAGATAAGATTAGATTAGACTAGATTAGATTTAGATTAGATTAGGATAGACAGGCAGGCAGGTAGACAGACAGACAGACTGATTGACTGATTGATCTTTAGTTCAAAAGGGTTAAGAACTGGGCATGCAGGCCCGTCTGACATTCTGCCCTTTATCATATATCTTTCACTCTATTCCAGACATTCTACAAATATGCTGTTCATGTAACAAATATAACTAACATTGAAGCTGAGAGACATAAAATAAAATATAACATTTACGTTTAGCTCTTATCCATTCACTCAGTACAGAAGTAACAGACAGACAGACAGATAGATAGACAGACAGGTAGGGAGGCAGATAGATAGATAGATAGATAGATAGATAGATAGATAGATAGATAGATAGATAGATAGATAGATAGATAGATAGATAGATAGATAGATAGATACACAGACTCGTAGCTTTATAACGTTCTGGTCCAGACTAAGAATTTAAAGAAAATAACAGAAAACTTTCAACCAGAATCTAAAGACGCCAGATTGTCTGTCTGCTGCCAACCATGAATGAGAGGGATGGCGATGATGGATGAAATTAATTCCCTGTTGCCCATTTTTGAGCTTCTTCTATACAGAATTGGGCCTGGTTAGCTGAGTGGTTCCTCGCTTGGTTTACTTATCCTGGTTCAAGCGGCAGTTGGGACTTTTTATTTTTTAACTGGTACCGCCACACCAAAAAAAAGAGCTGGGGCCCACCCAGCCTCTAAAAATGGGCACCAGAGAAATCTGACCAGGCAAATGCGGCGATGTGTGATCCTGACCCCCATCAGACTTTCATGTGCCGATGGGTCTCGGAAATATGGCCCTAACACCGTACCCCCAATATGCCTTAATGGCCTGGAACGTGGATTCTACCTTTACCTTTACCTGTACAGAACTGCGTCAACACTACAATGTACTGTTTATAATGTTTGAAATATACGTTGACTTTAAATTATGCGTTTCCCGTTTATCATAAACGAGTAAAACCTTTGACTTTAAATTCTATGTTTCCTGTTTATCATAAACGAGTAAAACATTCTAAGGGTCAAAGTTGTTTTACAGCTTCTTGTCCATAATATTCTAAGTCTTACACTCAGATCACTTCTGGCGACGGCAGATAAAAGTACACAGAAACGAAATAAACTCATTGAAAATGGATTGCTGTGTAGCATATTGCTTGACTGTTTTCTATCTTTTGCCAAGTTTTCTTAGAACAATGATCCAGCAAAAAAATATTAGTATGATGTGTAGTATATTTTTTTTAAAAATATGTTTCGTATAAATTTTACACAGCCAAGAGAACAAACGGAAAAATAGTAAATTATAAAATAAAAAATAAAATTATTAAATAAAATTACTTCCAAATAAAACAAAAGAGGTAAAGTTTTATGCTTGATTTTATGTAATGCTTTCATTTTTTTTTTAAACAGCAAAGGTGTAGACAGACTGATTGACTGATCTTTATTTCAAAAGGGTTAAGAATTGGGCACGCAGGCCCATCTGATATTCTGCCCTTAATCATACAACTTTCATTCTGTTCCAGACATTCTACAAATATGTTGCTCATATAATCAACATAATTAACATTAAAGTAACTACATACACATATAAATTACAAACTCCATACACATATAAATGACTAACTTCATACACACATAAATGACTAACTACATACACATATAAATGACTAACTATATACACATATAAATGACTAACTACATACACATATACATGAGACTAACTACATACACACATAAATGACTAACTACATACACATATAAATGACTAACTACATACACACATAAATGACTAACTACATACACACATAAATGACTAACTACATACACATATAAATGACTAACTACATACACACATAAATGACTAACTACATACACACATAAATGACTAACTACATACACATATAAATGACTGACTACATACACATATACATGAGACTAACTACATACACACATACATGACTAACTACATACATATATACATGACTAACTACTTACACACATAAATGACTAACTACATACACACATAAATGACTAATTACATACATATATAAATGACTAACTACATGCACATATAAATGATTAACTACATACACATATAAACGACCCTTAAGACTAAATATCACGCCTAAAAAAGTACGTAGTAGCAGCATAACCTAGTTAAGTACCTAATAAAACCATAATCAGTTCTTGAATCCCTAAGATTGTGAATGTATTCTAATCTGAATCTCAGAGGATAACAGATTGTATCAAGGAAGATTTAGAGAAACAAATAAGGGAGATAATAGACATCGTTGGATAATTTATTACAGAAAATCCAGTCTGACAATCAAGCCAATAGTTCGTTCCAAAAAAGCTCTAAGCCATGCATGGGCAAACTTTGACCCGTGGGTTACATCTGGCACGCGGCAACATTTTTTTGTGTGGCCCGCAGTAAAACTATGTAGTTTCTTTTTTGTTTTTTTTTTCTTTAATTTATCAAATTTGCTGGAAACGTTAACAACGTTGATTTCACATGATAGAGTACTTAGACTGTGTGTGTGTGAGTAGCGGGACAGCCACTAGAATTTCTGGCGAAAACACGGGGAATCCTTTAGAAAACAGTGAAACCAAACAGTCGGCACAAAGTTCTAGAAGAAACGTATGCAGAAATCAATACATATATATATATATATATATATATATATATGTAACTGATTTGCAATAGATTTAATTACATGTGTTTTGCGACTGTAAACTTCATAAATTTGACATTTTTTCTGTTAAAGTGTGGCCCGTGTGCACATGGAAGAAGTTTTTTTTTGCCCCTCAAAGAAAAAAAATAGTTGCCCATGTCTGTTCTAGGCTATTCAGATTATTCTCTGTTACCCGTCTTTTACTTGACCGTGTAGGGGCCACATCTTCTAAATCAACCACTTTTAAGGGTCAAAGTTGTTTACAGCTTCTTGTCCATAATATTCTAAGTCTTACACTCAGATCACTTCTGGCGACGGCAGATAAAAGTACACAGAAACGAAATAAACTCATTGAAAATGGATTGCTGTGTAGCATATTGCTTGACTGTTTTCTATCTTTTGCCAAGTTTTCTTAGAACAATGATCCAGCAAAAAATATTAGTATGATGTGTAGTATATTTTTTTTAAAAATATGTTTCGTATAAATTTTACACAGCCAAGAGAACAAACGGAAAAATAGTAAATTATAAAATAAAAAATAAAATTATTAAATAAAATTACTTCCAAATAAAACAAAAGAGGTAAAGTTTTATGCTTGATTTTATGTAATGCTTTCATTTTTTTTTTAAACAGCAAAGGTGTAGACAGACTGATTGACTGATCTTTATTTCAAAGGGTTAAGAATTGGGCACGCAGGCCCATCTGATATTCTGCCCTTAATCATACAACTTTCATTCTGTTCCAGACATTCTACAAATATGTTGCTCATATAATCAACATAATTAACATTAAAGTAACTACATACACATATAAATTACAAACTCCATACACATATAAATGACTAACTTCATACACACATAAATGACTAACTACATACACATATAAATGACTAACTATATACACATATAAATGACTAACTACATACACATATACATGAGACTAACTACATACACACATACATGACTAACTACATACATATATACATGACTAACTACTTACACACATAAATGACTAACTACATACACACATAAATGACTAGCTACATACACATATAAATGACTAACTACATACACATATAAATGACTAACTACATACACATATAAATGACTAACTACATACACATATAAATGACTGACTACATACACATATACATGAGACTAACTACATACACACATACATGACTAACTACATACATATATACATGACTAACTACTTACACACATAAATGACTAACTACATACACACATAAATGACTAATTACATACATATATAAATGACTAACTACATGCACATATAAATGATTAACTACATACACATATAAACGACCCTTAAGACTAAATATCACGCCTAATAAAGTACGTAGTAGCAGCATAACCTAGTAAAACCATAATCAGTTCTTGAATCCCTAAGATTGTGAATGTATTCTAATCTGAATCTCAGAGGATAACAGATTGTATCAAGGAAGATTTAGAGAAACAAATAAGGGAGATAATAGACATCGTTGGATAATTTATTACAGAAAATCCAGTCTGACAATCAAGCCAATAGTTCGTTCCAAAAAAGCTCTAAGCCATGCATGGGCAAACTTTGACCCGCGGGCTACATCTGGCACGCGGCAAAATTTTGTGTGGCCCGCAGTAAAACTATGTAGTTTCTTTTTGTTTTTTTTAAAAATATGTTCGTATAAATTTTACACAGCCAAGAGAACAAACGGAAAAATAGTAAATTATAAAATAAAAAATAAAATTATTAAATAAAATACTTCCAAATAAACAAAAGAGTAAAGTTTTATGCTTGATTTTATGTAATGCTTTCATTTTTTTTTTAAACAGCAAAGGTGTAGACAGACTGATTGACTGATCTTTATTTCAAAGGGTTAAATTGGGCACGCAGGCCCATCTGATATTCTGCCCTTAATCATACAACTTTCATTCTGTTCCGACATTCTACAAATATGTTGCTCATATAATCAACATAATTAACATTAAAGTAACTACATACACATATAAATTACAAACTCCATACACATATAAATGACTAACTTCATACACACATAAATGACTAACTACATACACATATAAATGACTAACTATATACACATATAAATGACTAACTACATACACATATACATGAGACTAACTACATACACACATACATGACTAACTACATACATATATAAATGACTAACTACATACACACATAAATGACTAACTACATACACACATAAATGACTAACTACATACACACATAAATGACTAACTACATACACATATAAATGACTAACTACATACACATATAAATGACTAACTACATACACATATAAATGACTAACTACATACACATATAAATGACTAACTACATACACACATACATGACTAACTACATACATATATAAATGACTAACTACATACATATATAAATGACTAACTACATACACATATAAATGACTAACTACATACACATATAAATGACTAACTACATACACATATAAATGATTAACTACATACACATATAAACGACCCTTAAGACTAAATATTACGCCTAATAAAGTACGTAGTAGCAGCATAACCTAGTAAAACCATAATCAGTTCTTGAATCCCTAAGATTGTGAATGTATTCTAATCTGAATCTCAGAGGATAACAGATTGTATCAAGGAAGATTTAGAGAAACAAATAAGGGAGATAATAGACATCGTTGGATAATTTATTACAGAAAATCCAGTCTGACAATCAAGCCAATAGTTCGTTCCAAAAAAGCTCTAAGCCATGCATGGGCAAACTTTGACCCGCGGGCTACATCTGGCACGCGGCAACATTTTTTTTGTGGCCCGCAGTAAAACTATGTAGTTTCTTTTTGTTTTTTTTTTCTTTAATTTATCAAATTGCTGGAAACGTTAACAACGTTGATTTCACATGATAGAGTACTTAGACTGTGTGTGCGAATAGCGGGACAGCCACTAGAATTTCTGGCGAAAACACGGGGAATCCTTTAGAAAACAGTGAAACCAAACAGTCGGCACAAAGTTCTAGAAGAAACGTATGCAGAAATCAATACATATATATATATATATATATATATATATATATATGTAACTGATTTGCAATAGATTTAATTACATGTGTTTTGCGACTGTAAACTTCATAAATTTGACATTTTTTCTGTTAAAGTGTGGCCCGTGTGCACATGGAAGAAGTTTTTTTTTGCCCCTCAAAGAAAAAAAATAGTTGCCCATGTCTGTTCTAGGCTATTCAGATTATTCTCTGTTACCCGTCTTTTACTTGACCGTGTAGGGGCCACATCTTCTAAATCAACCACTTTTCAGGGAAAGATTACGAAAATTATCTCGTATCATGGACAACTTTACTATTCCAATTTGCGCCTGAACCACTAGTTTCTGAAGCCTTGAAGTTCAAAGCACATTCTTGTGCCTGTTCCTGTGTCTGTTCCTATGCCTGTTCCTATGTCTGTTCCTGTGTCTGTTCCTATGTATGTTCCTATGTCTGTTCCTATGTCTGTTCCTATGTCTGTTCCTATGTCTTTTCCTATGTATGTTCCTATGTCTGTTCCTATGTATGTTCCTATGTCTGTTCCTATGTCTGTTCCTATGTCTGTTCCTATGTCTGTTCCTATATCTGTTCCTATGTCTGTTCTTATGTCTGTTCCTATGTCTGTTCCTATGTCTGTTCCTACGTCTGTTCCTATGTCTGTTCCTATGTGTGTTCCTATGTCTGTTCCTATGTATGTTCCTATATCTGTTCCTATGTATGTTCCTATGTATGTTCCTATATCTGTTCCTATGTCTGTTCCTATGTCTGTTCCTATGTATTGTTCCTATGTATGTTCCTGTGTCTGTTCCTATGTCTGTTCCTGTGTATGTTCCTATGTATGTTCCTATGTATGTTCCTATGTATGTTCCTGTGTCTGTTCCTATGTATGTTCCTATGTATGTTCCTATGTATGTTCCTGTGTCTGTTCCTATGTATGTTCCTATGTCTGTTCCTATGTATGTTCCTATGTATGTTCCTATGTCTGTTCCTATGTCTGTTCCTATGTCTGTTCCTATGTCTGTTCCTATGTCTGTTCCTATGTCTGTTCCTACGTCTGTTCCTACGTCTGTTCCTATGTCTGTTCCTATGTCTGTTCCTGTGTCTGTTCCTACGTCTGTTCCTAAGTCTGTTCCTATGTCTGTTCCTATGTCTGTTCCTAAGTCTGTTCCTATGTCTGTTCCTGTGTCTGTTCCTACGTCTGTTCCTATGTCTGTTCCTATGTCTGTTCCTATGTCTGTTCCTACGTCTGTTCCTAAGTCTGTTCCTATGTCTGTTCCTATGTCTGTTCCTAAGTCTGTTCCTATGTCTGTAGTTAAGGAGCTTAGCATTTTTTAAAAATTTGCCCGACTCAGAGTTACCTGATACAAGTTGTATTAGTCTAGCTGTATTCTTTGTGTGAGAGCTACGACAACTGCTACGTGTTAACATTTTGTAGACTGGAGTTACAACAACGAGTACATACTGAAATATTGTACATTGGAGTTACAACAACGAGTACATACTGAAATATTGTACATTGGAGTTACAACAACGAGTACATACTGAAATATTGTACATTGGAGTTACAACAACGAGTACATACTGAAATATTGTACATTGGAGTTACAACAACGGATACATACTGAAATATTGTACATTGGAGTTACAACAACGAGTACATACTGAAATATTGTACATGTGGAGTTACAACAACGGATACATACTGAAATATTGTACATTGGAGTTACAACAACGAGTACATACTGAAATATTGTACATGTGGAGTTACAACAACGGATACATACTGAAATATTGTACATTGGAGTTACAACAACGGATACATACTGAAATATTGTACATTGGAGTTACAACAACGGATACATACTGAAATATTGTACATTGGAGTTACAACAACGGATACATACTGAAATAATGTAGATGGAAACTACACCAACTGCTACATGTTGAAATACTTGTCTCAGCTACACAACTGCAAGAATTAGCAATTGCCCCTAAGCGTAGCAGAATTCTTCGTGTTTTCGAAGTTACGAAAGAGAGTGTTCACTACAAAATAACCACACACATTACATACCTTTTCGGGCATCCGAGATGTCCCAAGTAATCGCCAGCAAGGCTAACAGCAGAGGATACATTAAAGCTTTGAACACTGACAGCATGTAACGCATGGAGTATCTAGTTTTGTCAGTACAGTCTTCTCCTACTCGGCCACTGTTCGCCACTTATAAAAATAAACTCCACATTCAAGTCCAGCCTTGTCATGAGAATATAAATTTATCACGATTGCACTTTTTAGCATTTGTCATAATTTTATATTTTCTCTATTTCTCATTCCGAAGTTTTATCGTGCTTTTCTTCAACGTCACGTATTAACGGGAGCTAATCCCATACTTTGCATCATCCTGGTATTCCATATTTCAGCTACGAATGTGAATTCCCCTTCCGTACGTGAGGTCTAAGTTGCTAAACTGGGACCGAGCGCTTGACGACGGGAAAACACACGCGCCACGCTTCGCCAGACACCAACCTGGGACCACGTCGCTGGAATCTAGACTTGACTTCTGCATACGTTTCTTCTAGAACTTTGTGCTGACTGTTTGGTTCCACTGTTTTCTAAAGGATTCCCCGTGTTTTCGCCAGAAATTCTAGTGGCTGTTGCGCTACTCTAAACGTCGCGATGGACTAAGAAGTCTGGTTATTCTCCTGCCGTCCGTGGCGCACGGAGTCTTCGCTTCTGTTTAGATTTCTTGACACATGCTGGTTTATTACGCCATTGTGGCCGTCGTTGGGGTGGGCACTATATTTCACTGCGCGTCAACACTCCTCGTTAAATCTTTGTCGTCCTCTGTAAGCAGTAATTGAAAGTTCTGTTCCTTCACATCAAAACAGAGCAAAGGAAACGGCAAATCAGAGCAAAGGAAACAGTGAAACAGGGTAAAAGGAAACGGCAAATCAGAGCAAAAGGAAACGGCAAATCAGAGCAAAAGAAAACATCAAAACAGAGCAAAGGAAACATCAAAACGGAGCAAAAGGAAGCTGAAAAAAACAGAGCAGAAGGAAACATGAAAACAGAGCAATATGAAACATCAAAATAGAGCAAAATGAAACACCAAAGTAGAGCAAAAGTAAACAGCAAAATACAGCAAAAGGAAACAGCAAACTAGATTACTCAGTATTACAAAGCAAAATAAATCTTCTCCTAGAAAATAATAACAGAATTTATCTCATTACAGCATACATTAACTGTAGCAATAGACTATAACAGTAAGGATTCAAGAAAAAAGAAATAACAATATACTGATACACAGCTTTTCTGAGTGCATCATCAAGGCAAGCCACTGAGAAAACCGAGGATACATTAAAGCTTTGAACACTGACAGCATGTAACGCATGGAGTATCTAGTTTTGTCAGTACAGTCTTCTCCTACTCGGCCACTGTTCGCCACTTATAAAAATAAACTCCACATTCAAGTCCAGCCTTGTCATGAGAGTATAAATTTATCACGATTGCACTTTTTAGCATTTGTCATAATTTTATATTTTCTCTATTTCTCATTCCGAAGTTTTATCGTGCTTTTCTTCAACGTCACGTATTAACGGGAGCTAATCCCATACTTTGCATCATCCTGGTATTCCATATTTCAGCTACGAATGTGAATTCCCCTTCCGTACGTGAGGTCTAAGTTGCTAAACTGGGACCGAGCGCTTGACGACGGGAAAACACACGCGCCACGCTTCGCCAGACACCAACCTGGGACCACGTCGCTGGAATCTAGCCCCCCCCCCCCGGACTTGACTTTTGCATACGTTTCTTCTAGAACTTTGTGCTGACTGTTTGGTTCCACTGTTTTCTAAAGGATTCCCCGTGTTTTCGCCAGAAATTCTAGTGGCTGTTGCGCTACTCTAAACGTCGCGATGGACTGAGAAGTCTGGTTATTCTCCTGCCGTCCGTGGCGCACGAAGTCTTCGCTTCTGTTTAGATTTCTTGACACATGCTGGTTTATTACGCCATTGTGGCCGTCGTTGGGGTGGGCACTATATTTCACTGCGCGTCAACACTCCTCGTTAAATCTTTGTCGTCCTCTGTAAGCAGTAATTGAAAGTTCTGTTCCTTCACATCAAAACAGAGCAAAGGAAACGGCAAATCAGAGCAAAGGAAACAGTGAAACAGGGTAAAAGGAAACGGCAAATCAGAGCAAAAGGAAACGGCAAATCAGAGCAAAAGAAAACATCAAAACAGAGCAAAAGGAAACATCAAAACGGAGCAAAAGGAAGCTGAAAAAAACAGAGCAGAAGGAAACATGAAAACAGAGCAATATGAAACATCAAAATAGAGCAAAATGAAACACCAAAGTAGAGCAAAAGTAAACAGCAAAATACAGCAAAAGGAAACAGCAAACTAGATTACTCAGTATTACAAAGCAAAATAAATCTTCTCCTAGAAAATAATAACAGAATTTATCTCATTACAGCATACATTAACTGTAGCAATAGACTATAACAGTAAGGATTCAAGAAAAAAGAAATAACAATATACTGATACACAGCTTTTCTGAGTGCATCATCAAGGCAAGCCACTGAGAAAACCGAAGATTCATTATCGCTAACCCTCGTACTGAACACGGTTCACGATGATGATGATGATGAATAAACCTTTTACAACAGAGTCTAACAATAAAAAATTCTCTTCACAGTAAATGCTATTCGGCATTTCCGATCAGTTCACATGCTTTTCTTCTTCTTCGTCCAAGCCACTTGGTCAGTCTACTGATATATTTTTCTCTTTGTCTTCCTCTCTTCCTTTTTCTCTTGTTTTTTTTTTCATTCATTACTAGGTGCTCTAACTTCTGTCTTCTCATGACATATCCAAGTTCTCTAACTTCTGTCTTCTCATAACATGTCCAAGTTCTCTAACTTATGTCTTCTCATGACATGTCCAAGTCCTCTAACTTCTGTCTTCTCATGACATGTCCAAGTCCTCTAACTTCTGTTCTTTCATGACATGTCCAAGTCCTCTAACTTCTGTCTTCTCATGACATGTCTAAGTCCTCCAACTTCTATCCTCTCATGACATGTCTAAGTCCTCCAACTTCTATCCTCTCATGACATGTCCTAGAAATTTTTCGCTGTCATTTTTTTCTTATCATTTCAACTAGTTTTCGTTGGAACGAAACTTCTATGAGGACCTCGCCATTTTTTGTTTCTGTCTGTCCCGGATATTCTTTGCATCTTTCGCCAAAACCACAACTCTGTTGCTTCCAGTTTGTTATCTTTTGCGTTGACTCTCCAGGTTGCACAACCATATAGCAATACTGGTTCTATATAGCACTGTAATACTCTTTTCCTCACTTTTAGGAATATCTTCCTATTTGTGAGTATCTTCTTCGTGTCATCAGAAGCTGTTTTAACCTCACTTATTTGTAATTTTATTTCATTCACACAAACCTCATTCATTCATTCATTCATTTGCATGTTCCTCGTGGAACTTTGCCTCCCTAACAGCACTCCTGTAGGCCTATCGGTTGTGAGCAAGATGGCCTGCTACTGATGCATCCATTTGCAGATCATCAACTATGTCTTGCAGCCATCTTCGCCTTGGTCTTCCCCTCTTTCTTTTTCCCATTATGTACCCTTCCAAGACGGTTTTATCTAGATTATCATGACGTTTAATGTCCAAAATATTTAAGTTTTCTTTGTTTAATCCTCTTTACTAGCCAGATTTATTGAATATTAAGTTCTTGTAGTATGGATATATTTGTTATTTTTTGTGTCCATGATATTTGAAGAACTCTTCTGTAGCATTTACATTCAAAGGCATTTATGTGTTTCTCAGCTGTTTTGTTAAGTGTCCAGGTCTCACAGGCATATGTTGCGATGAGAAAGATACATGCCCTAGACTTACTTAGGGAAGAGAAATTATGACAGTGCTCGGAGACAAGGGATGCACTTAGAAGGAAACAGGGAATACGTCCAAGAACAGGGATGACTGGAGAGTCTTTATCCGTGGCCTATGCTCTCAGCGGAGTAAAGGAGATGATGATGGTAAATTGTAATCTTTAATTTACGCATTACGTTGATTACTTAGTGATTAATTCGTTGTCACGATGATGGGTGAGCCGGGGTGACCCATTTAGACACGAGTCCCAGGCCATGATCCAGTTTCGCCTGCAGGTAGTGACTCTTTGTTAAGAGGTGTATCACAATCAAAGTGCAGTGAAGGAGGAGTGAGTGAAGATGGGCCGTGTTGTGATATATTTTAGTGAAAAATTTAGTGCTGTAGCTGGCTAGGTCAGCATACATCACTTGTGTTGAGTTCCAGGAAATGAGGAAAGGTGTGGGAAGTCAGCTATAGCCGTCTGTCATCAAAAGCGTCATTTAAGTCACAGCTTAACGGAATAGCAAAGCGGGTGTTTCCTATGGGAAACACTGCAGTAGAGAGTATAACGTTTCTTTCAGTTTATGGTGTTAGAGAAGCGGTTATCAACTTTGTGGTCACCCGTGTCCTTATCTTATATCTTATATCCTTCCCGTGCCGTTAGACGTCACACAGGGCTCGCAAAGCAGCTCGCCAATACTTCCTGTCTTCGGCGAGTCTTTCAACCTCAACAAAGGACTTTATGCCTGTTAACTTGGCCTCTCTCAATAATGTTCTCTTCAGAGTTTCACGCGGTCTGCCCCTTTTTCTTCGGCCTGTTATGTTCCACTTATAGGCTTGAAGAAATCTTAAGAGCTTTTACCATTTTACCGTTAAGAAAGAAAGAAAGAAAGAAAGAAAGAAAATAATTTCTTGCCTTTTGTATAAGTCACGAGAGTTCACGCTATAGCTGAGCTATTTATGATGACGTCACCATGATCAGCTTAATATCGCACAGAGCTCACCCTCTGCTCGCGCTGTTTCCCAGAATTCTCTAGTTGTGCCGGGAATGCTCTCGAAGAAATTCATAGATAAATGAAACGATGCGTTCAGAGGAAGAGTCCGTCACTGTGAGTGAGTGTCCGGACGGACTTGTAAGTGATAGCTGTAGATTATTCCAAATCATCGCATTTCTCCTTCGTAGTAGCTTTTAAATCTATCTGCACGAATAAAGGAGATGATGATGGTAAATTGTAATCTTTAATTTACGCATTACGTTGATTACTTAGTAATTAATTCGTTGTCACGATGATGGGTGAGCCGGGGTGACCCATTTAGACACGAGTCCCAGGCCATGATCCAGTTTCGCCTGCAGGTAGTGACTCTTTGTTAAGAGGTGTATCACAATCAAAGTGCAGTGAAGGAGGAGTGAGTGAAGATGGACCGTGTTGTGATATATGTTAGTGACAAATTTAGTGCTGTAGCTGGCTAGGTCAGCATACATCACTTGTGTTGAGTTCCAGGAAATGAGGAAAGGTGTGGGAAGTCAGCTATAGCCGTCTGTCATCAAAAGCGTCATTTAAGTCACAGCTTAACGGAATAGCAAAGCGGGTGTTTCCTATGGGAAACACTGCAGTAGAGTGTATAACGTTTCTTTCAGTTTATGGTGTTAGAGAAGCGGTTATCAACTTTGTGGTCACCCGTGTCCTTATAGGCTTGAAGAAATCTTAAGAGCTTTTACCATTTTACCGTTAAGAAAGAAAGAAAGAAAGAAAGAAAGAAAATAATTTCTTGCCTTTTGTATAATTCACGAGAGTTCACGTTATAGTTGAGCTATTTATGATGACGTCACCATGATCAGCTTAATATCGCACAGAGCTCACCCTCTGCTCGCGCTGTTTCCCAGAATTCTCTAGTTGTGCCGGGAATGTTCTCGAAGAAATTCATAGATAAATGAAACGATGCGTTCAGAGGAAGAGTCCGTCACTGTGAGTGAGTGTCCGGACGGACTTGTAAGTGATAGCTGTATTTCTCCTTCGTAGTAGCTTTTAAATCTATGTGTACGAATAAAAGCGATTTCTTTTATGGTCGAAGTTTTCTTTATTATTCCGGTCAATTTCTTACCACTAGATTTCTGTCAACATCTTGTAGACGGAAATACAGATGAAGCCGCTGACAGCAATTATTGAGGAAAGACGCTGGCGATGGTTGGGACATGTACTCCGAATGACTGACAACTCACTATCAAAAATAGCACTAAGATGGACACCACAGGGGAACAGAAGTAAGGGTAGACCAAAAGAGACATGGAGAAGAACAACAGAAAGGATGTTGAGCAATAGAGGGCTCACCCGGGAAATAGCTGAAAATAAAGGCAAAGGACAGGCATTTGTGGAAAACCCTTGCGGAAGCCCCATGTGCCATGGGCACTTAAGGTTCAGAGAGAGAGAGAGAGAGAGAGAGAGAGAGATTTCGACTGAGAGAGAGATGGGCTGCTGATTTAATTTTAAGCGTAGAAGTACTGATGATGATGTTGACGTTACGTCAAGTTCGGGGTAATATGAAGCTTCTTCCAGCGATCTTAAAAAGTACTAGTGTTATTAATTTGAAAGAAAACAACAACAAATAAACCAGGGACCTTCTGATCGGCAAGCGAGTGCGCTAACCACTGCACCACCGCGGCACCCACTACCGGTGAAACAAGCAATATTTTTCTATTGGCTTCAGGCGCATATCCCCAGAAGACAAGCGACAACCGCACCCAGTGCTACTTTACGATGTATTATCAAACAAGGCCGTGAATTTGTCAGACTTGTCAAGACAATTCCATATTAAACACAAAGAACATGCCATAAGGTGCATCGATTTTATTTTTTTTTCTACCAAAAATAATAAGGAAGGCTTCTAGAAGGCCAGAAAAAGGTTGAAAAAAAAAGCTACAACTGACAGTAAGAAAGAGAACACAGTGAGGGCTTCATTTGAAGTTCCTCAGTTAAAGAGAGAAAAATTGTAAAACCCGCATTTAATCGCTGAAGAACTTGCAGGTGAGGCCTGGTGTAGCAAAAATAATGGTTTCATCATTGATCAGGGAGAAAACTGCCGAGGAAATTTCCTTAATACTTTTGTCACGTGACACGCTTAAGAAGAAAAATTGACTGTTTGTCAGTACATATCCAGGAATAGTTCGTTAGAAAGGATTCGCATGTCCTCATATTTTGCTCTGGGCGAAAATGCAGACATAACACACAAATCGACTTTAGAAATGGGCAAAAGAAGACACAGAATAAAAACCAAAGAAGATTCAAAGATGGGCCCAGAAGTTACTATGTACATAAGTGAGAGAAGTTACTACGTACATAAGTGAGAGATGTTACTACGTACATAAGTGAGAGATGTTACTACGTACATAAGTGAAAAAAGTTACTACGTACATAAGTGAGAGATGTTACTACGTACATTAAGTGAGAGATGTTACTACGTACATTAAGTGAGAGATGTTACTACGTACATTAAGTGAGATAAGTTACTACGTACATAAGTGAGAGATGTTACTACGTACATAGGTGAGAAAAGTTACTACGTACATTAAGTGAGAGATGTTACTACGTACATAAGTGAGAGAAGTTACTACGTACATAAGTGAGAGAAGTTACTACGT
This sequence comes from Achatina immaculata, assembly GCA_009760885.1. Taxonomy (NCBI): domain Eukaryota; kingdom Metazoa; phylum Mollusca; class Gastropoda; order Stylommatophora; family Achatinidae; genus Lissachatina; species Lissachatina immaculata. The sequence continues at coordinate 206,140 of CM019707.1, forward strand.
ACATAAGTGAGAGAAGTTACTACGTACATAAGTGACAGAAGAATACAAAACATGACAAGAAACCGAAATTAAATAGTTCCCTCCTTGAGGTTAAAAAATAAGAATGACTAAGATTTAATCTCGTTTCTCTCGAGGGGTTCGAATCTGGGGGTTCGCGGATCCCTGGGGTTTTACGGAAGGATTTTGGGCGGTCCCACTGACCAGTAAATGGATTGACTCGATTAAAAAAAATCTCGCTTCATCTGTGTTCTGTTTACTGCTTTATTAATAATGAGAGGTCCACATCTGTTTTCAGGCCGAGAAGGGGATCCAAGGCTGTTCTCATGCCGAGAAGGAGGTCCATGGCTGTTCTCATGCCGAAAAGGAGGTCCAAGGCTGTTCTCATGCCGAGAAGGAGATCCAAGGCTGTTCTCATGCCGAGAAGGAGATCCAAGGCTGTTCTCATGCCGAGAAGGAGATCCAAGGCTGTTCTCATGCCGAGAAGGAGATCCAAGGCTGTTCTAATGCCGAGAAGGAGATCCAAGGCTGTTCTCATGCCGAGAAGGAGGTCCAAGGCTGTTCTCATGCCGAGAAGGAGATCCAAGGCTGTTCTTAGCCCGGGAAGGGGCCCGCATCTGTTTCCAGGCCGGAAAAGGAGTCAACAACTGGTTCAATGCAGAGAAGAGGGTCAACGGCTGCTCCGAGGCTAGAAAAGGGATGCCCAACTGTTCCCAGGCAGGGAAGGGGTTCACAGCTGTTATCAGGCAGGGAAGGGGGTCCACAGCTGTTCCCAGGCAGGGAAGGGGTTCACAGCTGTTATCAGGCAGTGAAGGGGTTCACAGCTGTTATCAGGCAGGGAAGGGGGTCCACAGCTGTTATCAGGCAGGGAAGGGGGTCCACAGCTGTTATCAGGCAGGGAAGGGGTCAACAGCTGTTATCAGGCAGGGAAGGGGGTCCACAGGTGTTCTCAGACAGAAAAGAGGTCCACAGCTGTTCTCAGACAGGGAAGGAACCCATGGCTGTTCTCAGGCAGGGAAGGGTTCCACAGCTGTTCTCAGGCAGGGAAGGGGGTACATGGCTGTTTCCAGGCAGGAAAGGGGGTCCACAACTTTTTCCAAGCCGGGACGGGGTCCACGTCTGTTCCCAGACACGAATGGAGATCCACACCTGTTCCCAAATAGGAAAGGGAGTCCAGAGTCTCAGACAGGGAAGGGGGTCCACGGCTGTTCTCAGACAGGTAAGGGGGTCCACGGCTGTTCTCAGACAGGTAAGGGGGTCCACGGCTGTTCTCAGACAGGTAAGGGGGTCCACGGCTGTTCTCAGACAGGTAAGGAGGTCCACGGCTGTTCTCAGACAAGGGGGTCCACTGCTGTTCTCAGACAGGTAAGGGGGTCCACGGCTGTTCTCAGACAGGTAAGGAGGTCCACGGCTGTTCTCAGACAAGGGGGTCCACGGCTGTTCTCAGACAGGTAAGGAGGTCTACGGATCTTCTTAGGCTGGGAAAAGGGGGAAGGGGTCAACAAGAAAAGGTTGAGAACCTCCTATCTAGATAGACCGACAAGCATTTGTCACAAGGAAATAAGACAGGTAACGCTGATGTCTGACTACTCTACGTTCTTTGGCAAGGCTGGCCACAGTTTTAACTACCCAATAAGAAGTTGCCTCTCAAAGGTCAGTATTGCATCACTCTGAGGTGCACCACTCTGAGGCGCATCACTTTGAAGTGCACCACTTGATGGCTTAATGATTGCATGGCTTTCAATACTGACAAACTTCTTTAATAGCTCCATTCTTGGATCTGGCATGAGACACTGTAACCCACCTATAACTCTATAGCTCTGCCTGCGCTTCCTGATCGACACGGTGTCGGATACGGAGGGTACAATAACGCCTTCAGGTACTTGTTTTCGGGTCTGAGTTTTTTTTTTTCTCTTACAGGACGTTGTGTACCTCCTAGTTCCACACAAGCATATTTACGTTCATGTACTGCGTGATCTTTCTCTCCCATGAGAATTCCAAGCAAAACAGAGGAACTGATATTTCCCGCTGCCAGTGGAAGGAACCTAGTTCCAGAGACCAGTATTTCCGTTCCACTGAAGCCGCCATATTTATATAAGGCGGGTATAAATTGTCCACGTGCTTACACCGATGCTCTTGCTAGCTTCACCTTTTCTTTCACAGCCGGGGCGGAATCGGCTGTAGCCGTCTTCCCGGGCGTAGCCAAATCGTTTTCAGGAAATCTCTAGCAGAAGTTAGTGATGGATGACATAGGTCGTGCGCGGAGCATGGCGTGCAGATGTGGAGAGACATTTTGTGGGCCATTATCGCTGGGGGTCACAAATAGCTCCATCGCCGTCTACCAAGATACAGAGTACGGTAGAAGGAAATATGACTTGCCAGCAGAGAGAGGGAGGGGGAAAGAGAGGGAAGATGAGAGAGACAGAGGGAGAGGATGGGAAGATGAGAAAGAGGGAAGATAGGTGGAGGGAGAGTGAGTGGGAGAGAGAGAGCGAGGGAGAGAAAGAGAGAAAGAGGGAGGAAGAGGAAGAGAGGAAGATAAAGAAGGGGGGAGAGAAAGAGGGGGGAAAGAAAGGGAGAGAGGGGAAGGATATAGAGGTTTAGTACCTGAAAAGAATGATATAAAACATATAAGCTAAACTTATAACCACGAGTTCCTTCTAATGGACAAGAACTACCTAGCTACACAACAAACCCAACACAGGTCTCCCTCCCTTCCCCCAACCCCCAAACAAATCTTTCTTCCTGCTTTTATCCTCTTTAATACTTTTTCATTTGTTTTATTTTTAGAAATACAAAGATCTCTTTAATGGTGAATTGTATTTTAAAACACGAGATACATCTCTTTACTTTTCAAAGTAAAATGTGTGTCACAGGGTGCATCAGTGCCAAGAAAGATGATCAACAAAAGAAGCCCACCTCCTTTCCTCCACAGCCATTCTTGTTTTCAAAAATAAAAAGTTGATTAAAACTAGATGGAAAAAAGTTCATTGAGAAATGAAGGTTGAGTAAAGGGAAGCAACTTGAACAGGCGGAAAGGAGAGGTAATTACGGAATATTTTTGTAAGAAAACAGATACCAGGGGAGAGAACCAGCGAGAGAAACTTGATAGACACATGGAGAAAACTAATACGCTGTCTCCCAGTTGGATACTTCACGAAATTTAAGGAAAATAAACTAGCGGTGTTTTACTTCAAAATAAAGAAATGAAATTCCAAATGTTAAGTGAAACATGATCACAAGGCGTCGCAGAGATTTAAGATAATATAACTTTAGCAAATATAGCACCAGGCCGTGCTGTCTGGCTGTCTTCTACTTTCATCAGCTACGAGAAACAAACTTCGCTCACTGCTTTCATATGTTGCTCCATAGAACCACCTATAGCAAAGATGTTGGGCTCACTGCTGCTACTCATAAGTTGCTCCATAGAACCACACATAGCAAAGATGCTGGTCCCACTGCTGCTCATAAGTTGCTCCATAGAACCACACATAGCAAAGATGCTGGTCCCACTGCTGCTCATAAGTTGCTCCATAGAACCACACGTAGCAAAGATGCTGGCCTCACTGCTGCTCATAAGTTGCTCCATAAAACCACACATAGCAAAGATGCTGATCCCATTGCTGCTCATAAGTTGCTAACTACAGCTTCACAAAACAAAATACCGCTGTTCATAAATTGCTGATTAGAGCCATACATAAACACTTTCTTGGCACAGACATAAAGGAAAATATACTACATCTCACAAATACAAACACACTTGGACTACTGTTCCACAATCTGAGATGGCTGGTCCATGCCAAACATGAAAAGACTACTCCAAAAATGAGCAGTAAAGCTTATAGTCAACAAACACGTAGCACATATTATAAATAATGTATATAAACTAGGAAAAAAAGTAGGAACAGCTTTATTATAAATAAGGGCACACATCTTGACATTCTACCCTTTCAAGAAGAGATTTCTATTCTACAAGGCCAAGATAATTTATAAAATTCCATCACACAATGCTCCACCCTATCTGTGGTGATTGCTCAAAGCCAACCCAAAACACAGTCAAAGTTTAAGCAATTGTACTCTCCCAAAACCAAGGCTTGGCATGTTTTTTTAAAAAAAAGCTTCTCTTACTCAGCTGCCCACCTTTGGAATACACTACCAAATCACGTAAAACTTAAAAGTAATATTCATTCTTATAATTTCAAACTTTGTCCATATCTGTTTGAGATGGACGACTATATGTCTCCCTAATATGTATTTGTGTTTGTGTATACTTATATACACGTATGAATAAGTGTAAGTATTATATGTATGTGCGTATATATATATGTGCATGTATGTATGTGTATACATATATATTGGTATATATGCATGTGCATACATATATTTATGTACATACAAGGTCCGACAATTAAGTAATGAGACTGATTTTATTATGACCAAGACAAAAATGCCATCTATGAAGCAAAGCATGAACTCCAAAGAGACATCCTTCATCTATGATCTGGCAACTTTTCATCGCTGCCCGATAAGCAGACCACAAACAAGCCGCCATTTTGTTGACCTAGTCAGAGATGAATTGCTATGTAATCAGCATGGAGCAAAAAGCTAACATTAAATTCTGTTTAAAACTCGGGAGAAGTGCCATTGAGACAGTTGAATTGATACGGCAAGTTTATGGGGATAATTGTTTATCTAGTGCACAGATATTCAGGTGGTATTCACGATTCAAAAGTTGTGTGGAAACGATTACAAATGCAACTAGACATGGACGCCCAATTTCTGTTTGTAGTGAGGAACTCATTGCAAAAGTCAGAGAGCGGATACAAGAAGATCGTTGTTTGACTGTGAGAATGATGGTGGATGAATTTAGTGTTAACCGAGAGACCATTCGTAAAATTTTAGTGGAAGATTTGGGCAAGAAAAAAGTTGCTTACCGGTTTGTACCACATTCGTTGTCTGATGACCAAAAACATCAGCGTATTGAGTACGCAAAAGACATCATCAAAACTTGTCGCAGAAATAAAAAAGTAAAAAAAAAAGTAAAGATAGTCCCATAGCAAATGCCGTAGGGGGTGAAGCGTTAGAGACCTCATTATGCTGGGTCATCAGCGTATGAGGTAGGGTGACCAGTTCCTTTCCTCGCTGCCTTTACTTCCCAGATTTTCTCTGGTACCCATTTTACGAGGCTGGGTCGACCTCGGGGCCGTATTGGTCGGAAAAAAATCCCGCTCAGCTGGGGATTCGAACCCTCGACCATTTGGTTGCTAGACGAGTGCTCTAACCACTACGCTAGCCGGCCCCAGAAATAAACATTTCTTAAATCTGATTGTTGCAGAACATGAAACATGGATTTTCTGCTATGATCCCACAACTAAATGCCAAAGTGCTCAGTGGAAGTCATCATTATCACCAAATTGAAAAAAATTCATCTTCAAAAGTCGAAAGTGAAGACAATGTTGGTGTGCTTCTACGACAGCAGAGGAGTTATTCACGAAGGATTTATTCCAGAGGGACAGAATGTCACTGCCCAATTTTATTTAAGTATTTTGAAACGCCTGTTGGAAAGGATTCTCCGGGTCCGACCCGAGTATTCAACACTTGGCTTGTGCACCTGCCTTTATGTGTACATACATAAATGTGTGTATATGCACATGCCTATGCGTATACATGTGAATGTTATGTGTGTAAATGTACATGTGTGGATGTTTTTGTATACATGGTACGTGTGTGTATGTGTGAATATGCACATCTGCATGTACTTGCTTTATGAAAAGTATAGGTGTATGTACTATCAATCTAAATTAGTTTAATGTAATGTACGGCTTGATTGTTGTATCTATTATATTGCTGTTTTATAAATTTATTAGTTTATTATGAGTGTGAGAATGCAATAAAGTTTATTTTATGTAGTTATACAAAGCAGAATGTGGAGTATATGGAAAGAAAGGGTTTATTAATTATTTACTGATTCATTTTTTTGCTCTTTCATGCATATTATGTTCAATAACAAATGCTGAATATCTGTGACTGTCTGAGAGTTGTATGATGAAGGGCAGAATGGTAGACGGGCCTGCGTGCCAAATTTTTAATCCTTTGAAAATAAAGTCTGTTCATTCGTTCTTGCCTAACAAGATAATGCAATTCATGAGTTGCTCACTATAGCTACACATAACAAAATACCGTGCTCACTGCTGTTCATAAATTGCTCACTACAACCACACATAACAAGATACCGTGCTCACTGCTGTTCATAAGTTGCTCACTACAGCTACACATAACAAGATACCGTGCTCACTGCTGTTCATAAGTTGCTCACTACAGCTACACATAACAAGATACCGTGCTCACTGCTGTTCATAAGCTGGCCTATAAAGCCACAAAATTATTACAAAAAGTTCGTTTATTCATAAATGACTGTGCTGGCAGGTGTTTACGATCATGCGTCTCTATTTTGCACGGTCTTGGTACTTCAGGCCAGAATCAAAGCTTATAATATTGTTAGATTATGATCTCTCTACCAAGTTAAACAATATTGTTTGGGTGTGTTGTTCAAATGCTGTATATTGTTGAATTATTTTAGTGTTGATGGTTTCGAATGTTCTTTGATTTTTTTAATATTTATGATTCGAGAGGAAGTGTTCTTTAATTATCACATCACACATCGAGGTTTCACAAACATGACAATATTAGCTAGATCAAGTCCAATGAAAAGTTCCCTGAATTCATTTATTGTGATAGATAAGATCAAGACGTATCGCTGACAACGTCACTTGGTAATATGACATAAAATTCATTCGTTTCGCTGTTGAAGCACATAATCTTTTGTTCACTATATCAGACTCTAACATATTCTACATTCAGCATTTCAGCAATGTTCTTAACTTCACAATATTCTACATTTGATACTAGAACATTTCTTACCTCTGGTCAACTAAGTCCTCGACTATATCCCTATGCTCGAAATTTCAAAAGTTTCATATCTTTCAAAATCTCTTGAAACACATCTTCAATCTAACACTATTTCTCGTTCTCTTTCTTGTTCTTCTTCTAGTCTTCTTCTGTTCTCCTTTCGTGTCCCCTTGGTGTTCTGCTGTCTTCCTTCTCTCGCTATCCTCTAAAACTATCTCCCTGACTTATATGTCGTAAGTCAATTGTCGAATAGGCCACGCCTTTAATATTTAATTGGTCATTGGACCTAGTCGGTCTACTCCTTTGTTTCAAAACAGTGTGCAAATAGCGTACTAAAATTAGCAAGGGTGCCCTACGTGTTAGTTGCTTCAATTCCGTCTATCTAATTGTTATTTTTAAACTAAGTCCACTATCTCTTTCATGGCGTATGCTTCAGGGATTAGTCCGTTCTCCATTCTGTCGCTAACAACAAGACCCTTGGCCCTAACTACATCCGTCAAGTGTCATTGTCTATTTTCCACCTCGACTAGGTGTTCTTGAGTGTTTGCGAGTCATCACGTTTTTAGTACTGGACTAATATACGTCCGAGCGTATTTTCTTAGTATTTCCTATCTCTCGGCGTCACTGTGTCTGTCTTTTGCCTCCTCTATTTACTTTTGATTAGCGATTTGCATTTCTAAGTACCTACTTTTCTGTTGCTATTTGTGTTTTGCCTACACTATATTCATAATTATATTCGTAATTATATTCATAATCATATCATTAATAATAATATTCAAGACTTCTGTAACCAAGAAATAATGATATAATAGTGGAAAAAAATTCTTTCTTTCTTTCTTCCTTTCTTCCATATTTCAACTCTTTTCTCTTTCTTACCATGGCGACCATTATGAGGTCAGGAAAATATATACCAGCCAAACGAAAGAACGACAGTCGACATAGACGGATGGATGGACACGTGAGAAAAGTTTCTACAATGTTTCTGTGATGAGATAATAATTTGTATATTTCCTAAACTTTTCTCCACTTGTTTTTCATTTACTTACCTAAAATATGGCCATTTATATTTAGAAAGTTTTGTTTATCTCCTATATCCATTCCTGACAAGGGGAGACATTGACAAACCTGTATTAGACAGACTACGGGAAAATGAAGAGCGGGGAATGGAAGAACAATGAAGCTGTGAAGAGACTGCTGGAGATAGGACAAATTAAAGGTGCCGACAGGAAATCTGAACTGTGTGGCATCGCAAAGAACCAACACTTGACAGGAACTGTTAGCAAACATTCTCTTGGATGGACGCTGCGGCATGCCGCGGGGCATATACGGGGTTGTCCCGAATGCAGTGAAGCCGGAGTCTCAATTTTGTGCCTTGAACCTTAATCCATTCTTAACTTTTTTTTTTCATTTAGACTATTCTGTTTTCGTGATCCCACAAGTTCCAGTGGCTCGTGGCCCCACGCGGTTTGGGTAAACTTAACGATGATATCTTTACAGTATTTACCGCCACACGCTGGAAGCCATCGCCCTGCGTGGTTATCTCACGCTCCAGTGAGGTAAGTATCATGGCGGTTATCTCGTACTGCAGCTTACGATAAAGAGGCATCTCAGGTATGGCGGCCAACCCGACCTGGAGAAGAGTTCCGCCACATCCTTACGCCCGTGGGGTAAACACTTGTGGTAAGATGAGTCTGAAAGGTCTGGTAGTGCCGGTGTGATTGTTTACACGGTCCTGGAGATGGATCTTTGACAAGTGAGGTCCCATCCTTCAAACAAAGGGAGACTACCGCAGCATTGATAAGTCATACTTCAACAGTGAAAGTCCTGGGACATTAAAAAAGCACACTGGATAATCAGTCCTCTCTCCACTTAGTACATATTTCTCAAGTGATGTTTGTCCTCTCTCTCCACTTAGTACATATTTCTCAAGTGATGTTTGTCCTCTCTCCACTAAGTACATATTTCTCAAGTGATGTTTGTCCTCTCTCCACTTAGTACATATTTCTCAAGTGATGTTTGTCCTCTCTCCACTTAGTACATATTTCTCAAGTGATGTTTGTCCTCTCTCCACTTAGTACATATTTCTCAAGTGATGTTTGTCCTCTCTCCACTTAGTACATACTTCTCAAGTGATGTTTGTCCTCTCTCCACTTAGTACATATTTCTCAAGTGATGTTTGTCCTCTCTCCACTTAGTACATATTTCTCAAGTGATGAGTAAGTTCTAAATCATAATTAAAAATGACGTTTCATTCATGTGCATGTCCCTTACGGAACTTTGCCTCCCTAACAGCAAAAAGGGCAGAATGTCAGACGGGCCTACGTGTCCAATTCTTAACCCTTTTGAAACAAATTCACTCAATCAATCACTTACTATTGTAGGCCTCTCGGTTGTGAGCAAGATGGCCTGCTGCTGATGCATCCATTTACAGATCATCAACGATGTCTTGCAGCCATCTTCGCCTTGGTCTTCCTCTCTTTCTTTTTCCCATTATGTACCCTTCCAAGACGATCTTCACTAGATTATCATGACGTTTAATGTGTCCAAAATATTTAAGTTTTCTTTGTTTAATCCTCTTTACTAGCTAGCCTTTTTCAATATTTTTTCTTTTAAGTGTCCATGATATATGAAGAACTCATCTGTAGCATTTACATTCAAAGGCATTTATGCGTTTCTCAACTGTTTTGTTAAGTGTCCAGGTCTCACAGGCATATGTTGCGATAGGAAAGATGCATGCCCTTAAAAATCTTATTTTTGTTCCTCTCCACAGATTCTTTAGTTGTTTTACTTTCTGAAGAGCGATAGATGTCCTCCTTTTTAATTTCCCTCATTGTATCTCCATTATTAGTTAGCAGTGATCCAAGATATTCAAAACTCTCAACTTCTTCCAATTTTTCTTCATTGATACATATTTCAGCTGCCTTATTTGTTTTGTCAGTTGTCATCAATTTAGTTTTCTTCGCATTAAGATAGAGGTTTTGCTCTTCACTGTTCTTACAGACTGACATAATTAGTTTTTTCATTCCTTTTTGTGTTGTGGACAGTAACACTGTGTCATCAGCATATCTAATCTCTGGTTTTTCATAACCTCCAATTGTTGGCATCGTAATATTCTTTGTGTACATCTTCTCTAACATTCCTCATTATATTTTCAGTATACAAGTTAAATAAGTAAGGCGACAATATGCACCCCTGACAGAACCCTTGTTTTGTATCAAACCAAGTTGCTGTTTCACCATTTATTATTACTGTTGCTTGTTGGTCTAGTTACAGCAATGAAGTTAATTGTATCAAATGTGTTGGAAATCCCATTTTTTTCCATTATTTCCCAACGTTTCTGGTATTGTACACAATCAAATGCCTTTGAATAGTCTATAAAGGATAAATATAGATTCACATTAAACTCTCTGCATTTCTCTATTATTAATCTTATATTGAATATATGATCATTTTATCCTCTTCCTTGCCTAAAACCAGCTTGGGCCATATTGACTTCTTCTATTTTCTTATGAAGTCTCCCCATCATGATTTTAACAGAATTTTTCTGGCATGACTAATCAGGGCAACAGTTCTGTAGTTCGTGCATAATTTCAGGTTACCCTTTTTTTGGCAGTGTTATGAATATAGTTCTTTTCCATTCTTTTGGCCAAATACCAGAATGCCATATCTTTTTACATAGTGCATGATAAGATTATCCTGCTTTAATAAGTTCAGCTGTTATCTCATCACATCCTGGTGATTTACCATTTTTCAGATTCTTTATTGCCCATAAAACTTCTATTGTCGGTTCAGGTTCTTTCTCTTCCAATAATAATTCACACTGTTGATTTCTGCTTTCACAGTCGGTTGTTTCATACATTCCTCTGCAGTATACCTTCTGTTTTTCTAAAATTTCCTTTGTCTCTGTCAAGGTCCATCTCATTACAAATTACATTTAGCTTAGTTGTGACATTTCTGGTCAATGTCTTCATTTCTTTAAACATTTCACTATCTCTTCCACACTTCTGATGTCCTTCTATTCTTTCACAACAATCTTGTATGTATTGTTTTTTTTTGTTGTCTTTTCTTATGTTTCTTCGTACTTCTTTTGTTAAAGATTTATATTCCTCTTTGTTGTTGCTTGTCACTTTCCATTGCGTCTTCATTTCTCTACTTTGTTTTATCAGTTCTAGTGTGCCTGCTGTAATCCATCCATTCTTTTGTGTTTTCTTTACTGGAACCACGTCTTTAGCTGTTGTTATTAAGATATCTCTGGCCTGTGTAGCCAATTCATCTGGTGTCATCTCCTCCTGTACAACCATCAGGATTTCGAAACGGTTCTTCACTTCTATACCATATTGTTCTGGTATTTTCGTAAGATCAAAGCGGAGTGGTCTTGATCCCGTAATTGTCTTTTTTATCTTTATCTTCATGTCTGCTATTAATATTTTTGGTTCGTGGCACAATAAGCACCTGGTAAAGTTTTTGCTGATGTTATACTTGATCTCCACCTTCTTTGCACTAAAATGTAATCTATTTGATTTTTGGTTTTCCCATCAGGTGATGTCCATGTGTAAAGTCTTCTTGGATGTTGTTTTAAAAATGTGTTAGCAATTATTAGTTTATTTTCCATGCAAAACGCCATTAGATTGTCACCTGCTTCATTTCTATGTCCTATGCTAAATTTCCCTTCAACATGTCCTTCATCTTCTGCTCATTCTGTACTAATCTTTGCATTAAAATCCCCCCATTATTAATACAAGATCATTTTTCTGTACCTGGTCTATCGTCGTTTGCAGTGTGTTATAAAAGTCGTCTACTGCCTCTTTTTCTGCTGCTAATGTAGATGCATATATCTGGATGATTGTTACATTTATAGGAATGCCCTTAAGTCTGATTGTGAGGATTCTATCACTTACTGGATTGTAACCTATTAATGCTTTTGATGTTGATTTGTCCAAGTAAAAAGCCACTCCATTCTTTCCTCCTACTTCTCCACTAGAGTACATAAAGATATCATCATTCTCGCTCTTGAAGTGTCCTGATCCTTTCCATCGATGTTCGCAGATTCCCAAAATGTGTATCCCCGTTCTTTTCATCTCGTTAAATGACGTTAAAACGTGTTAAAACTTATTAACAGGTTTCCAGACTCGTTCACATGTTAATTGAGTTCACAGGAAAACTAACAGGCAAAAGAAAAAGAAGGAAAATGAATGCAAAATATGTGGAAAAAATGAACAAATGACACATAAAAAGAAAAAAAAAATCTGACGAAAAGTAGCAAGGAAAGCTCATGGCAAGGTAGCTCTTCTTCTTCTTCTTCTTCTTGTGTGGGTGCGCTATCTTGTTAGATAAATTACCTCTTATACAGTTCATTATCTTATATTTGTGAATGTAATATTTTTATCTTGCATTCTTATGGTTTTTTTTTTCATGTAAACTGTATAATTATTTAACATAGTTTCATCTTGCATTTTTATTTACATATATGTGTGTCTATATATCATCATCATCATCATCATCATCATCATTATCATCGCCTTTCACTCCCTTGAGAGCATAGGTCATGGATAAAGGCTCTCCAGTCATCCCTGTTCTTGGAATTATTCTCTGCTTCCTTCCATGTATCCCTTGTCTCTGAGCACTGTCATAACCTCTCTTCTCCAGGTAAGTCTAGGTCTTCCGCGTTTTCTATTACCTTGAGGATTACATGTCAGTGCCACGACATGCGTGGAAGGTTGCAGGGGTTCTAATCTTTTCTCTCCAGGGGCCCGGTAATCACACAGGCGACATATATATATATATATATATATATATATATATATATATATATATATATATATATAATTCATGTAATTTTCTATACCTTATTAAATGGAGAGTGTGGGAAGCATGAAAGATGGAGTGATAAAGGGCAGAATGTACGACGGGCCTGCTCACCCAATTATTCACTCTTTTAAAATAAAGATCATCCATTCCTTCTTCTTCTTCTTCTTCTTCTAACAACTGCTGCATTCAGCAGCTTTCCAAGCCACTGAGGGTTACTGCTGTAAACAAGACACATCTCCGTTCCTCTCTGCTCTTGATATTTCCTTGCCAAATGTAGATTCCAAGAGAGCGTGTATTTTCTTCTATACTGTCGCGCCATCGCTGTCTAGGTCTACCTCTTGGTCAGTCCGCTTTCATCACTGCTGTATAGGCCGTCTTTGTTCGTCTGTCTTCCTCCGTCATCTCTAAACGCCCCGGCCCACATCAGTCTGTTGTTTTTCCTTGGGATGAGAACGTTAGTAGAAAACAGTAAGAAGAAACTTCATTTGCATTTTGTAACTTACCGAGAGGCCTACAGGAGTGCTGTTTGGGAGGCAAAGTTCCGCAAGGGACATGCAAAATGAATGAATAAACTTACCTTCGTGGCACTTAGCTCGTAGTGGAAGAAATGAAGATCTTTTTTACAAGGCGCATCTCAAGAACCAGGGAAAACTCAAAAAGCTTTTGTTGTTGGTTACCAGGTGGGTTGTACGGATTTCTGTTCGCTTGATAGACAGCTGTCGAATGAAAGGATCCTGGAATTGATTGACAGCAGAGAGTGAGGGAAAAGTTGTAATAAGAGCTTATTCTCTCCTGGCAGTGTTATAAGTGAGCACCTCCTAAAGCGTGGGACTTGTACCACTGGTGGGACGTGTGAGGTCTTTATGTGGCACATGTGAGATCTTTATGTGGCACACGTGAGGTATTTATGTGGCACACATGAGGTCTTTATGTGACACATGTGAGGGCTTTATGTGGTACATGTGAGGTCTTTATGTGGTACATTTGAGGTCTTTATGTGGCACACGTGAGGTCTTTATGTGGCATATGTGAGGTCTTTATGTGGTACATGTGAGGCCTTTATGTGATACATGTGAGGTCTTTATGTGTTACATGTGAGGTCTTTATGTGATACATGAGGTCTTTTTTGTGCCACATGTGAGGTCTTTATGTGGCACATGTGAGGCCTTTATGTGGCACATGTGATGTCCTTATGTGGTACATGTGAGATCCTTATGTGGTACATGAAGACGAATTCATTTAAATGTGAAAATAAATGGAAAACTCTCAACATTTCTGTTTAGTACAGTATTGGATAAAATAATAATAAGAAGAAGATAATTTTAGATAAAACAAGCACGCGCTAAACATATGAAATGCTTAATAGCTTCACTTTGTGTGAATGTAACAATATTTTCTGTCGTATAGAGTCATTGGTCCTTTCATTTACGATCGTACAGCAAAGGTGGTACAGGAACGTCATAGTCTTGCGAGAAACGCGGAGATAGGAAATAGTTCTGAGTTACGTCTTCGATTAAAGAGTTTGACTGGAACTATTTTATTACTTACAGCGTAAATCAAGATTAAATGTGAAGTAGACATGGTTATATTTGATTTGGTAATGAATTAACTCAGTGACAGAACATGTTACCGTCGCCGGGTATGCAAATTTAACATTGACTCTTTAAGCCCCATGCTGTTTTACAGACGGTTCAAATCGGGCAGAAAGTCAGCTGATGACTATTCCATAACTGGACGACCTTCCCCTTCGTCAGCGGTCGATGATCACGTTGTGAAAGTGCGGGCTTTAATTAGCGGAAGCCGTCGCCAGACTGTCCGTGAAAAAGTCATCAGACTGTCGGTGAAAAGGGTAGCCAGACTAGGTCCATGAAAAAGTGGCCAGATTAGGTCCATGAAAAAGTGATCAGACTAGGTCCACGTAAAAGTTGCCAGATTAGGTCCATGAAAAAGTGGCCAGACAAGGTCTGTGAAAAAGTGGTCAGACTAGGTCCGTGAAAAAGTGGCCAAACTAGGTCTGTGAAAAAGTGACCAGACTAGGTCCATGAAAAAGTGTCCAGACTATGTCCATGAAAAAGTGGCCAGACTAGGTCTGTGAAAAAGTGATCAGACTAGGTCTGTGAAAAAAGTAATCAGACTAGGTCTGTGAAAAAGTGATCAGACTATCTCTGTGAAAAAAGTGATCAGACTAGGTCTGTGAAAAAAGTGGCCAAACTCTCCGTAAAAAAGTTGCCAGACTAGGTCCATGAAAAAGTGGCCAGACTGTGCTTAAAACCATCAGTATGTATCAGTGAAAGTTCGTGTGAGACATTTTTTACTAAAAAAAACTGCAGATGCATCGCGAGACAAAATTTGTGCCAAGTCTCTTCACAGATGAGTAAAACAAATGAACCGTGTCACAGTCAGCCAGAAGTTGTTAGACCGTTCAAATATCACAGTCAGCCAAAAATTGTTAGATCATTCAAATGTTACAGTCAGCCAGAAGCTGTAAGATCACTCAAATGTTACAGTTAGCCAGAAGTTATAAGATCGCTCAAATGTTACAGTTAGCCAGAAGTTGTAAGATTGCTCAAATGTTACAGTCAGTCAGAAGTTGTAAGATCGCTCAAATGTTACAGTCAGCAAGGAGTTGTAAGATCGCTCAAATGTTACAGTCAGCAAGGAGTTGTAAGATCGCTCACATGCTAATGAAAATTTCCTGAAACATGTTATAACAGGTAATGAAATGTGAGTGAAAGTGTACAATATCGAAACAAACATAATCGCCACAGTGGACGGGAGAATCATTTCCGCGATCAAAGAAAGCACGCCACAGTGGACGGGAGAATCATTTCCGCGATCAAAGAAAGCACGCCACAGTGGACGGGAGAATCATTTCCGCGATCAAAGAAAGCACGCCACAGTGGACGGGAGAATCATTTCCGCGATCAAAGAAAGCACGTCACAGTGGACTGGAGAATCATTTCCGTGATCAAAGAAAGCACGTCACAGTGGACGGGAAAATCATAAATGCGGTCAAAGAAAGCACGTCACAGTGGACTGGAGAATCACTGAAGCTATCAAAGAAAGCACATCACAGTGGACGGGAAATCATTGCCGCGGTCAAAGAAAGCACATCACAGTGGATGGGAGAATCATTTCCTCGGTCAAAGAAAGCACATCACAGTGGATGGGAGAATCATTTCCTCGGTCAAAGAAAGCACATCACAGTGGATGGGAGAATCATTTCCTCGGTCAAAGAAAGCACATCACAGTGGATGGGAGAATCATTTCCTCGGTCAAAGAAAGCACATCACAGTGGATGGGAGAATCATTTCCTCGGTCAAAGAAAGCATATCACAGTGGATGGGAGAATCATTTCCTCGGTCAAAGAAAGCACATCACAGTGGATGGGAGAATTATTTCCTCGGTCAAAGAAAGCACATCACAGTGGATGGGAGAATCATTTCCTCGGTCAAAGAAAGCACATCACAGTGGATGGGAGAATCATTTCCTCGGTCAAAGAAAGCACATCACAGTGGATGGGAGAATTATTTCCTCGGTCAAAGAAAGCACATCACAGTGGATGGGAGAATTATTTCCTCGGTCAAAGAAAGCACATCACAGTGGATGGGAGAATCATTTCCGCGATCAAAGAAGCACGTCACAGTTGACGGGAAAATCATCGCAGCGATCAAGGCAAGCGCGTCACAGTGGATGAAAAGTAAAAGTGATGTTGATAATCTTTTCTGAGTGAATGGATATCGTTCACTGTAAGTATATTCCACGTGGTCAGACAGTCAACGAGAAATTTAACTCAAAATTGAGCGTCATGAAGTTTTGAGAGAGGCAGCGCAAGGGAAGATCCCTCAAGAGTGGAGAAACAGAATCAAGACTGCCGCACTGTGACAGTGCACTTGTTTATTCGTCGCTCCTTATCGGCGCATTTTTTTTTTTTTTGCGAAGTTTGAGATGCCTGTAGTTCCGCAGCGGCCTTACTCTCCAGATTTGACTTCTGTGAACTTTTTTTTTAAAATTCACCCTGAAAAGTCGCTGATTTCAAACGATAGAAAAAAATGTAATGAAATTCACTACGAGACCTAGGAACTATTCCAGAAAACGAATTCCAGGCCACGTTCCAGAAACTGAAAAAAACGTTGGAGAGGTGTATAAAAAGAGGATGGGAATACTTTGGAGAAAATAAGTTTGACTACGTTTTAAGTATATTAATAAATGTTTTTTATGGAGTTTCTTTCTAGACATATCTCGTACATACATACATACATACATACATACATACATACATACATACATACATACATACATACATACATAGTACATACATACATACATACATACATACATGCATACATAATACATACATACATGCATACATACATACATACATACATACATACATACATACATACATACATACATACATACATACATACATACATACATACGTAAAAAATCTTAGAGATATGGCTTTGATAATTGCAGAGATACCGTCACACCCTGGCAGGTGCTGGTTGACCTTGTGTCAACCTTGAAAGTATCATTTTTCATTGCTAACATTGACAGTGTTCATTTTGTTTCGTTTACTGAACTAACGCTTTCTAACTTTTTTTATTTACCCAAAATTTTGTCGTTTTCTGTCTGTACGGGCTACGATATTTACCCAAAAATTTGCGTCGTCTTCTATCAATACGGTCTCCGGTAATATCGCTTGAAGGGAAAAAAAAAATCGCACAGGTAATCAAAGCAGGTTTGCGTGGAGCAAGGTACACTGAAAGAGTTCTACCTTCTTCGAAACATTGACCGCCTGTGTTGATTTAACTCTTTGCTGCACTGTCATCGAATTTCATCTTCTAGTCTCTTGTCAAATCTTTGCCGAGTGCAAGTTTGTCCGGACGTTTAGCTTCATACTTTGTTGGTGGTGGAAGCCTTGGCATATTTCTTCTCCTCTACTCATCTTTATCAATGGGCTAACCTTCATGTAACTGTTAAATACAATACCAGTAACTAGAATCCAGCCAGTTTATAACTTTCATTCATTTGCATGTCCCTTGCGGAACTTTGCCTCCCTAACAGCACTCCTGTAGGCCCTGCTGCTGATGCATCCATTTGCAGATCATCAACGATGTCTTGCAGCCATCTTCGCCTTGGTCTTCCGCTCTTTCTTTTTCCCATTATGTACCCTTCCAAGACGGTCTTCTCTAGATTATCATGACGTTTAATGTGTCCAAAATATTTAAGTTTTCTTTGTTTAATCCTCTTTACTAGCCAGCCTTCTTCAATATTAAGTTATTGTAGTATGGATATATTTGTTCTTTTTTGTGTCCATGATATTTGAAGAACTCTTCTGTAGCATTTACACTCAAAGGCATTTATGTTTATAACTACTAAAAGGAAAAAAAAACATAAAAGATTTATGACGTTAGATAGTAATAATAATATTATTATTATTAACAAAGTTAATTCATAAAATTAATTCATAAAAAAGAGAAGAGAAAGCAAGGGGCGGAACGGGTTATATAACAGTATGAGCTGCTGTTTATAGAAGAGAAAAACTAAGTATGAGCTGCTGTTTATAGAAGAGAAAAACTAAGTATGTGCTGCTGTTTATAGAAGAGAAAAACTACGTATGAGCTGCTGTTTATAGAAGAGAAAAACTAAGTATGAGCTGCTGTTTATAGAAGAGAAAAACTAAGTATGATCTGCTGTTTATAGAAGAGAAAAACTAAGTATGTGCTGCTGTTTATAGAAGAGAAAAACTAAGTATGAGCTGCTGTTTATAGAAGAGAAAAACTAAGTATGAGCTGCTGTTTATAGAAGAGAAAAACTAAGTATGAGCTGCTGTTTATAGAAGAGAAAAACTGAGTATGAGCTGCTGTTTATAGAAGAGAAAAACTAAGTATGAGCTGCTGTTTATAGAAGAGGAAAACAAAATGATCTTTGTTTTCCTGTGTCAAGTTAAAAGTAACAAGGATATGATGTGAGAGAAAGCGACATGAAAATGTGAACAGATTCCAATTCAGATTAAACAGACGCATACTATATCGAAGTTGAGTACAGATCACATGCTGAAACTAGGCACCTCTGCCTCTAAGTGGTCTTGGTTCCAACCTTCAGACTGGAAAGCTAGATCCTATACCGAAGAGATCCTATTCCAGATCGCTTCCAACTTTTTCTCTTTGGTGTACGGCGACACGGACTTCTTTACTTCGCCTCTCATTTTCGACTTGGATGTCGATACTTTGTCTCTCATTTTCGACTTGGACTTCTATACTTCTCATTTCCTCGTGTCTCTCAGTTTTTCTCTTCTATAAACAGCAGCTCATACTGTTATATAGCCCCTTCCTTCCCTTGCTTTATCCTCTCTTTTATGAATTAATTCCTCCTATGACATCAAAACCATCCTTTATTTTGTATACAATAAACCTACTTAACTCACATGACATCAAGACCACCTTACACTGGATACAATAAACCTACTTACCTCCTATGACATCAAGACCATCCTGCACTGGATACAATAAACCTATTACCTCCCGAGACATTAGGACCATCCTACAGTGGATACATTAAACGTACTTGCCTCCTATGACATAAAAATCATTCGACACAGGATACAGTAAACCTACTTGCCTCCTGTGACATAAAGATAATACAACACAGGATACAATAAACCTACTTGCGTCCTATGACATAAAGACTATACAACACAGGATACAATAAACCTACTTGCCTCCTATGACATAAAGACCATACAACACAGGATGCAATAAACCTACTTATCTCCTATGACATAAAGACCACACAACACAGGATACAATAAACCTACTTGGCTCCTATGACATAAAGACCATACAACACAGGATACAAGAAACCTACTTATCTCCTATGACATAAAGACCATACAACATTGGATACAATAAACCTACTTGCCTCCTATGACATAAAGACCATACAACACACTACTTGTCTCCTATGACATCAAGACCATACAACACAGGATACAATAAACCTACTTGTCTCCTATGACATAAAGACCACTCAACAACAGAAACCAGGGCGCGTTGATATCATTGGTAATGTAAGTTTTGACAGAGTGGCAAAGAGTTGGAGCCACCATATTACAGCCTCATCATCCACACCAGCATGACAAGTGAATATCTTTTTTTTTTGTTGTCCAGCTCAGACTTGACCGCCTTTCTTTCTTCAGCCCAGAATTGACTGTTTCTCTATGTCCAGCTCAGATTTGACTGTTTCTCTTTATCCAGCTCAGATTTGACTGTTTCTCTTTGTCCAGCTCAGATTTGACTGTTTCTCTTTGTCCAGCTCAGATTTGACTGTTTCTCTTTGTCCAGCTCAGATTTGACTGTTTCTCTTTGTCCAGCTCAGATTTGACTGTTTCTCTTTGTCCAGCTCAGATTTGACTGTTTCTCTTTGTCCAGCTCAAATTTGGCTGTTTCTCTTTGTCCAGCTCAGGTTTGACTGTTTCTCTTTGTCCAGCCCAGACATGATCGCCTTTCTTTCTTCAGCCCAGACTTGACCGCCTTTCTTTCCTCAGCCCAGATTTGTCCTGTTTTCTTTGCCCAGCTCAGACTCGACCGTCTTTCTTTCTTCAGCTCAAATTTGACCGCCTTTCTTTCTTCAGCCCAGACTTGACTGTTTTTCTTTGTCCAGCTCAGACTTGATCATCTTTCTTTCTTCAGCCCAAACTTGACTGTTTTTCTTTGTCCATCTCAGACCTGACAGTTTCTCTTAGTCCAGCTCAGACTTGACTGCCCTTTTTTCATCAGCCCAGACTTGAAGGACAACAACAACAGACTGATGGACAGCAACAACAGACTGATGAACAGTAACAACAGATTGGTGAGTTTAAGACTGGCTGGATATACTGCTTGAGATCTATTGCAAACATCTTTCCTAGAGAGAGGAGATGGCACAGTGCAGTGGTTGATGATAATCGGTGTACGATATTTCTTATAATTATCACTTATAATAATACATGATTGTGAGTGCACTCTTTCCCTCCCTCCCTACCTCTCTCCCCCCCCCTCTCTCTCTCTCTCTCTCTCGCTCTTTCAACTATACTCCTTCCTACAACTACAGACTTGTCCAATATCTATTTGATGTCGACTACATGCCTCCGTGACTCATAAAACTTGAAAGTTATTTTATACTACTATTATAGACGCTGAGTTCAGTTAAATGTTTATTCTGAGTAGTATCGATATGTTTGTTTGGTAAATAGTCATGTATATATGTATGTAGTTACTTTCTGTACTGCGACCATGGATAAGAGCGAAACGTAAATGTTCTGTTTTATTTTATGTCTCTCAGCTTTCCAATGTTAGTTATGTTTGTTACATGAACAGCATATTTGTAGAGTGTCTGGAACAGATTGAAAATTGTATGATAAAGGGGCAGAATGTCAGACGGGCCTGCGTGCCCAATTCTTAACCCTTTTGAATAAAGACCAATCAATCAGTCAATCAATCAATCTCTATCTCTCGGAACGTATATGTGCCCAAGGCACATGGGGCTTGTACAAGAATTTTCCACAAACGCCTGTCTTGTGCCTTTTTTTTTTTGTGAGTGTAAAAAAACGATGTCTAGGTTCCAGGTGCTGCCCCTAAATCTAATATGATCTTACCCATGTGTTACAAGAACAGTTTCTTTTTCTGACTAACGGAACATTTTCTTTGGGTCTATGTCTTGGTGAAGAACTTAGTGGGAGTAACATGGACTTGGGATTAACGAAACTGACCTAATGATCGACTCTACTGAAGAGAATGCGATTTTTTTCTTCATGATCGACTCTGCTGAGGAGAATGCGATTTTTTTTTCATGATCGACTTTGCTGAGGAGGATCGTTTTTTTTTTTTTTTAATGAATCAATTCCAGAACCTCAAGAAAGCCGAATAACGAACTCCCCATCCGACTGTCTGTAGTTCACAGTTATTATGAATTTAGATACAAAGAATACAAATGTGCAGTTCCTTGCTGAAAGAAAGAAAGAAAGAAAGAAAATAAAAAAGAAACATAGAAAAAAGAAAGAAAGAAAGAAAGCAAGACCTGACTAACTCAGCACTTGTTCAACATTGAGGATCACAGCAATAACGTCTTTTAATAGATAAAAAACAAGAAGTTACGACACCTGCTTCCTGTCATTACAAGCTACGAACAGAACAGGACTCGGAAGCTCGTTCATAACTAGTTCTCTTCCAGCAAGAATTAGGGCTTCACTGATCGAACTGATGTCTCCAATTCTCTTCCGCTGGAACAATACCCTGTGTCTAATCTTCTCTAACCTCGCGGAAGTTTACCCACAATTCCTTGCACATGTGCGATCATAGCAGACTGCGCCAGAGACCATCATGTGCCTCGTTTTTAGGTCTGTGTTTCATAGGTGGGGGCTAGGTCTTTTTGAAACAGATGATGTGGATTATCTTTATATTTTTTTTAGCAATTTTACGACAGTTTTTAAAAAAAAAAACCTTTTGTACTTGTCTGTTTTCTAGTTTGTCTTCCGCTCGATCTACGTACGGTTTTGTCAGCGCTAGTCAAAGAAAGACAACTCGCAGGGCAGCAAGAACTTTACGAAGAACAAAGAAAGATGGAGAAATTTGCCAACTTCAGTGCTTTTTTTCGTTTTCGTAATCATTATCATCACCATCACCACCATCATCATCATCATCATCATCATCATCATCATCACCATCATCATCACTATCATCATCATCACCATCATCATCATCGTCATCATCATCACCATCATCATCATCATCATCACCATCATCATCATCATCATCGTCATCATCATCGTCATCATCATCATCATCGTCATCATCATGATGTACCGCCTGTATGCGTTGGCGGTCGTGCTGTTTTTACAGATCTCGGTGTCTGATATTTTCCTTTAGTCCAGTTTGTGATTGTTGTTGTTGTTGTTGTTGTTGTCGTTGTTGTTGTTGTTGTTGTTGTTGTGTCATCGCGTTAGACAATCCATGATTTTTTATTAGTGTTCCCCTGCATCTCTTCTCATTTACCTTTCCTCCTCTTCTCACTATATGTCAAACAAATGATAACAATCAGTTTCTTGCAGATTTAATTAAGTTCCTTTCTACCTGTGCTTTTGTCACGCGTCCACTATTTGTTATTTTAGCTGTCCCTGGTACTCAACATCTTTCTAATAACCCACGTCACTGTGGCCTCTAGTGATCTTCCCATCGATCTGCTGAGTGCCAATGACTCACCTTCCTGGAACAGGATAGCACTTTAGAGACTTCCAGTTGAGCAGTGGCGGTAGGTTGCATTTGATCATTTCACGCTCTAACGTGGCTACGCTCCGATTGTTGAGAAATTCGAGGAAGGGCTGGATTCCTGCGATGCCGGCATGGTGTCTCTTCGGAGATTGGGTGTGGTGTCGCTTCGGAGATTGGGTGTGGTGTCGCTTCGGAGATTGGGTGTGGTGTCTCTTCGGAGATTGGGTGTGGTGTCTCTTCAGAGATTGGGTGTGGTGTCGCTTCGGAGATTGGGTGTGGTGTCTCTTCGGAGATTGGGTGTGGTGTCTCTTCGGAGATTGGATGTGGTGCCAACTGGAACGCACGGACGGGCCAAATGACCAACAGTGTCGTCACTGTGTTGAAGATGGAGGTCAGTTCTGTGTGCCGAGCTACTGAGCTTAGTGCTATGGCACCACTGTGAGCTGTGAACTTCGCGTAGACAGCACTGATGATTCTTCATTATGTCTACTCTTTGTGTGCTCTGGTTAGCCTTGGGGAGTTAGGCTACGGAGTTCGTGCCGAGAGCGACGCTGACTAGTTTCGCCTTTGGACATTTGTAGTTCCAAAATGGCGTGCTCATCGGATGGCTTATCACCGAGGACTGAATCAAAGGACTGTAAAATATACTACTTGGCTGGTGTTTGCCTTATTACATATTCATATAATCAAAGCACTTCTTCGCCATTTTTTAGTACAGCCGTACAATGGGACCAAAAATTGAACCCCTTCATAAAACCCAGGATTAAACCTGTCCAGCTTGCTGCGGGTGTATTTTAAATGTAGAAATAATTAACTCCTTAACATTCAGAACAATTTTAACAGAAACATCAGCAACAACGAGTAACAAACATGGCGGTCAGGGAAATATGTAATATTTAATCACAACACAGAAACATATCACAGGAAACAACGTCAAACGGGAACAATGAAAACTGAGACGACACGAAACAAGAAAACACTTTAACCAAAAGGTTAGACACTTCATGAATCAAAGTACACGAGAAAATAACTGTCACCGTGGTGACTCTCATGTTAAACTATAAGTGTGTACTCCAAATGGCCCCTCTTCAACAAAAGGCATCACTAAGTCACCTTGTGTATATACCGCGCTACAGTTCTAAATTATCTATAGCTACATCTCACGAGTCATAATCAGATCACTCTGCAAATATTTCTACTTCTATAAACTCATGAAATCATAATCAGTTATTATGGCTGCACTTGCCTACAAAAATATGACTCTCAAATGAAATAAGAAACTCACTTCATCAAATCTATAAAAATACATCAACATGCATGAAACCTTGAGAGATTTCTATGTATGAATTGTAAACACAAAAACTAGTATTGATGCACAAATATTCATTGACCATTCACATTGACATCTGACAACCCACATGATTAATGATTCACAATGGATGAACTCACTAAAATGACATAAAGAACAAGCTCTACATAATAATGACAAAATGACAAATTTTCATTATGGACTTATACTAAAACATAACAATGGCAATTTCAATGAAATACAATTAATCAATATAGCAATTTGGCAAGATCAAATAGATGATGATTCATGATACACACTTAATACTCCCATGTAATACACTGAAACATTTACAGTTCGCCTAAAACTTCAACTTTACTACCTATAATAACGTGCTATACTCCTTACAACAAACTTTAAAGTTAAATTCACGTAAAACAAACATCTGGCATACGACAACTTACACAACTTGGGGGAGGCGCAGGTGGAGATCATGGGAGGAAACGGTTTACAGACATATCGCACTGATGTCCGTAAGACAAATACCACAACACGCTCCCGCACTTTCCTGGCCGTACCTCGACAAAGATGAAAAGACGAATGAACTGATCAGCTACATATTCCAGACTGGACACTACATACTAGCCAGTCACGTGGCCACACAAGGCGTTACTTTGACCTTTCCGGTCGGCAGCTCCGCAAAAGCCAAAAGCCAGCCACCATCACATGACCACTGATGAACAGTTTGTGCGATACTCACTGGCACAGGTGGTGGAGCCATTATGGGAGTATCTCGTTCGCGATGATGCCAAGAAGTGAATGACATTTTAGAACTCTTTCACTAATAGAGACGCATTGCACAAGATGTTTCTCATTTGAAGCCTTTTTCTTAACTTCAGTTTTTTTTTCCCTCGAGCGTTAAAATCATATAGTTTAACACTTGCAAACTGTTAATTCTTAATAACACAAATCATCATCTAATCCTACATTCGCATCCTTCTGAAATCCTATAGTTTAACGTTTCATAAACTGAAGTGCATCCCGCTCAGTTTAAAATCATCATCCCGAGCATCACATGTTGTAGAAGCAAAGATACTCTGATGGAATTAGGCACGTGCATGAGGGCCTATAGACCAGAACTAGGCTAGAAGAGCTCACTTTTCTTGTTGCCAGTAACACGCTTAGCCTAACTAACGCGGTAGACCTCTTCGTGGCTGTTTCAAATTCAGTACTTCGAGTTTACAAAAAGGCATCACCAAATCAATTATGTCGTTCCAATTTCTTTCCTCTCCCCGTGGTAGTGAAGCCTGTTGAGAAGCAGTGGCGGAGTCCTCAGCCAAGACACCATAATCCACCCCAGATCCGACTCGAGGCACATTGTTCTAAAATTTCACAGCGTTGGATGCTAACAAGGTCCCAAGTAGAAGATCAAGTGAGATAATACAGCAACAACCAACTCTCCATTTTATGTCTTTTCCCATAGATCAAGGCCTCATCTTTTGCTATGATGCTCTTTGGTAGCAAATTGTCTCTTATCTGATCTTAGATGCACTTTCTTTTAGCTTTTTGGGGTTTTTGTCAAGAATTTGTCCAATTTTGACTTCAGATATCCAACATAAGTGAGTTTAAATTGGTCTTCTTTGGCACTGAGTAGTTTCTTCCATACTACAAGAACTTAATATTGAAGAAGGTTGGCTGGTAAAGAGGATTAACAGAGTGTGTAAACAGAGAAAACTTAAATATTTTGGACACATTAAACGTCATGATAATCTAGAGAAAAATGTCTCGGAAGTGTGCATAATGGGAAAAGGAAAGAGAGGAAGACCAAGGGCGAAGATGGCTGCAAGATATCGTTGATGATCTGCAAATGGATGCATCAGCAGTGAGCCATCTTGCTCACAACCGAGAGGGTCTACAAGAGTGCTGTTAAGGAGGCAAAGTTCCGCAAGGGACATGCAAATGAATAAGTGAAAGTTTCTTCAGATATTATTATTATTATTATTATTATCAGAAGGCATAATAATATACTGAAGACAATACTGAAAGGAAATGCAGAAGGAAAAAAAAATAGCGAGAGGAAGACAGAGATGTAGATGGGAAGATAACAGACGAGAGTTGACAGGGCACAGCCTGGCTGAGTGGCGCCATCAAGACGAGGGAGTGAAGACATTGGGTACTCACACCGCCTAGTTCGTACCGAAGACGAACACAATTATTATTATTATTATTATTACATACCTAACGGAAATAAAGAGCATAATAACCCAAAGTAAGATAATATTCCAAAAGATGAAAAGTGTTTTGTGCAACAAATCACTGTCACTGAGTGTAAGGAAAATGGTGCTCCGGTGCTACATAGAGCCAGTTTTGATATATGGATGTGGAGCCTGGACAATTACTAAAGAGATACAGCGATTCGAGAAGACAGATACTTACAACAGTTGGGAAAAGACAGTCTAAATTTATAGGACGTGTCATGATGAAAGGCAAACTAGAACACACGGTGACAACAGGAAAGTTAGAGGGGGGAAAAGAGGCCGAGGTAGACCAAGAGAGAAAGTCCTAGATGAATTGGCGAGAAGGCATGGAAAGAGGGCACCAGAGCAAATCATAGAGGCAACACAGGACAGGGAGTTGTGGAGAGTTATGACTGCCAACGCCGGTATGCACAGGGCCTGATAGATAAATAATAATAATAATAAATCCTAATTTCTTCACATCTTCATTATCATGAACTCTCTATCATAAACTGCAAATAAACCATCAGGCGCATCATTCAAACACTTTCCACCTTCACAGCACAGCAGAAGCACTGATAAAAAAAAAGAGAGCACCTTTCCTTTGAGGCGTGTTGTACTTAACGTAAAACAAACATAATTTCCACCAACTCGCGCAAACAAGAACATCCCCCCTCAGTAATTAATCACCTCTTGGAAGCCATCTTCCCTTCAAACAGGCCCCCTCCTTTGCGTGTACGTTATGAGTTCTGACCCGTCTCTTCTCAGCTTCTGAAGCTTCCATGACCGCCAAAAGATGGCCATAAAGCAACAGAGGGCACGTGCACGAACAACAAATGCAGAAATGCTTCTTTTTTCAAATGCCAAGAAGTGAACTGAACGCTTTAGATGTGATACCCATGAGTGAAAAGATTGAGGGAAGGGAAAAGAAAATGTGACCCAGAGAAAGTAAGTTTCAAACGAAATACTTATGTGGAAAAGAGCATAAACTTGTTGGTTAATGATTATGATTACTTTCTTTACTAACACTGCTCGTGGGAGGCTGGTTAGTATCAACATATTCCCTCGTTTCATTCTTATTCTTGTCTTTGCCATGAACTTCAAGGAGGATTTTCCTTCCAGCCATGAACTTCCAGGAGGATTTTCCTTCCAGCCATGAACTTCCAGGAGAATTTTCCTTCCAGCCATGAAATTCAAGGAGGATTTTCCTTCCAGCCATGAACTTCAAGGAGGATTTTCCTTCCAGCCATGAACTTCAAAGAGGATTTTCCTTCCAGCCATGAACTTCGAGGAGGATTTTCCTTCCAGCCATGAACTTCCAGGAGGATTTTCCTTCCAGCCATGAACTTCAAGGAGGATTTTCCTTCCAGCCATGAACTTCAAGGAGGATTTTCCTTCCAGCCATGAACTTCAAGGAGGATTTTCCTTCCAGTCATGAACTTCAAGGAGGATTTTCCTTCCAGCCATGAACTTCAAGGAGGATTTTCCTTCCAGCCGACGTGGCTGACGTGGTGAAGCACAAGCAACGTATCCAACAGGCCATGGATCAAAGGCGGCTAGATTGCAGACATACCTGGGGTGAAGCAAAGAAGCAGGGGAGGGGACACTATCTAAATGATCTAAATGGTGAGCTTCTTTTTTGCAGACTCCATCACCACCATAGGTAAGCCCAAATTAGAGGTGTGTGTGGAGGGGGGGGGGAATTAGAGGTGTATGTGTGTGTGGGGGGGGGGGCAAATTAGAGGTGTGCGGGGATCCATCTTGTGAATCGCTTCTAGAAGGGCCGTACGTCTTTCGCTGGGGGCTTGCAGTGTATAGACTCAGAATGACTAATAAATAAGGTAAGCCGGGAGGAGGGAGTGTGTATGTGTCGGGGAGGGGGTATAGAGGAAGCGGGGAGGGGGTATAGAGGAAGCTGGGGGGGGGGAGAGGAAGAAGAGACGAGCAATAGTTCCGCACCCATCTTTCAAAATCCCTCTCAGAGACCACATGAACTATGATGATGGCTTTGGGCAAGCTGAACCTGTGCGGGCACACCAACAGACCGACGGGACAAGTTCTTGTTCTTTGGCCAGCTGTGACTCAACTTTCTTTTGGCAGAAGAAGCAAAGTATCAGCGTGGAATGAAGGTCACACATTGTGCAGCAATGAACCAGTAAATAAATGCCCAGAATATCCATCTCCAGGTCCGACTCCAGGAAAGCTAAACATGACAACACATAAACATGACAGTGAAAGTTATACATGACAACATAAAAAACACTAAAGTCATACATGACAACACACACACAAAACATGATATTGAAAGTCAAGAATGACAACATATAAACATGACAACATGTGTAACCATGACAACATATAAACATTATAGTGGAAGTCAACCATGACAGCACATGAATATGGCAGGAAAATTTAAACATAATAACATATGAACATAAACATGGTACTCTTGTATCTCTGTTTATGTTTTTTTTTTCTCATCCGCCAATGAAACATGTAGCGAGGTATCATTTATCTCCAGCAGTTGATTATATCTGCCTTATTTTCTTTTTTTTCCCTCATGTCAGTATGCGGCTGCTAGAGAAAACCACATCATCATCATCATCACCATCATCATCATCATCAGGTGCCGAAAAAAAGAAAGAGAGGAAGACCAAGGCGAAGACGGCTGCAAGACATCGTTGATAATCTGCAAATGGATGCATCAGCAGCAGGCCATCTTGCTCACAACCGAGAGGCCTACAGGAGTGCTGTTAGGGAGGCAAAGTTCCGCAAGGGACATGCAAATGAATGAATGAAGTAAGTCTAGGTCTTCCTTTATTACAACTTTAGCGACCAAAAAAAAAAAACGTGGTATGGAAGAAAATTAGAAACGTGAAAATTATTACGATTAATTCATGATTTCTTCAAAAGCTCGTAAAACTGATGGTAGATGACAAAGATAACAGAAAGAAACAGCAAGAAAGAAAGAAAAAAAAACAACAAACATATGACTTTGTATATTCTCCACATGTTTTACACTTGGCCATTACTTGCAGCGTATATTTTTAAAAACAAGTTTAAAAAAATGATGCCGGGACTAAATTCCAGTATCTCCACGAGGCCGACTTATAATTTGCAGATGACCTTGATTATCTTTGCTAATCACATGGCCCTACTGATGCCTGGCATGCAGTGTTCTTCATTAAAACTCACTCGACATTTATGAGGGCATATGTTTACAATAACGAGCTCTAAGCTCGGAAATGTCTTTTAAAGATAAACCTCCTTTGCTGCGAGCAGTCAACAGAAACAAGGAAGCTCTGTTGACTGGAGAGGTCATTTAACGACAGACAGACAGACAGACAGACAGACAGACAGACAGACAGACAGATAGATAGATAGATAGATAGATAGATAGATAGATAGATAGATAGATAGATAGATAGATAGATAAGTGAGTGAGTGGGTAGGTAAATAAGTGGGTATGTAGGTAAATAGGTGAATAAGTAGGTGACTAGGTATCTAAGTAGATAAGGTAAGTAGATGGGAAGGTAGGTAAGTAGGTTAAGTAGATGGTAGGTAAATAAGTAAGTGGGTAAGCACATAAGTAGATGGGTGTGTAAGTAGGTAGGCGGATGAGTAGATAAGTAGGTGGGCAGATAGTTAAGTAGATATTTAGGTAAATAGGTAGGTGGGTAGGTAGGTAACTAGGTAGGTTGTAAGTAAGTAGGTGGGTAGGTAGGTAATTAAGGGTTAGGTTAGTATGCAGATAGGTAATTAGGTAGATAGGTAAGTAAGTAAGCAGGGCTGTCTTCGCAGCATCGGGGGCCCCCAGGGCACCCACAGCACACCCGCCATATACATTCATATTCATAGATTTTCTTGGGCTAGTTGGGCCCATGCTTTAAGACAGATAGATAGGTAGGCAGGTGGGTAGGTAGGTAACTTGGCTGGTAGGAAATAGACGGGTAGGTAAGTAGATGGGTAAGTAGGTAACTAGATAGGTAGTAAGTAAGTAATAGGCAGACAGCTAATTAGATAGGAAAGTAGATGGGTAATTAGGTAGGTAGGTAATTAGGTAAATAAGTAGACAGGGCCGCCTTAACAGCATCAGAGGCCCATGGGCATGCACAGAACACCCGCCATATACCTTCGTATACATAGATTTCTATGGCCTAGTTGGACCCCCATCCACTTAGGCCCATGAGTTAAGACGGCACTGTAAGCAGGTGGGTAGGTAGGTAAGCAGGTGGGTAGGTAGGTAAGTAAGTGGCCTGGTAGGAAATTAGACGGGTAGGTAGGTAAGCAGATAGATAATTAGGCGGGTAAACAGATAGGTAGGCAGGTGGGCAGGTAAGTAGGTGGCTAGGTAGGTAGGTAAGTAGGTGGGTAGGTAAGTAGGTGGCTAGGTAGGTAGGTAGGTGGGTGGGTAGGTAGGTACGTAGGTGGCAAGGTAGGTAAGTAGGTGGCTAGGTAGGTAAGTAGATGGCTAGGTAGGTAGGTAGGTGGGTGGGTAGTAAGTAGGTGGCTAGGTAGGTAGGTAGATGGGTGGGTAGGTAAGTAGGTGGCTAGGTAGGTAGGTAGGTAGGTAGGTGGGTGGGTAGTAAGTAGGTGGGTAGGTACGTAGGTAAGTAATGGCTAAGTCGGTAAATAGGTAGGTAGGTATTAAGTAGAAGGGTAGGTAGGTAGGTAAGTAGGTAGGTAGGTACGTACGTAGATAGGTAGGTAGCTAAGTAGGTGGGTAGCTAAGTAGGTGTAGATAGATAGGTAGATAAGTAGGTAGGTAAGTAGTAATTAGACGGAGATAAGAAGATAGGTAGATAGGTAAGTAGGTCAGTGTGTAGTAAGTGAGTAGGTAGACAAGTAGGTAGGGTTGGGCAGGTAGGCAGAGAATTCGAGGAGAGACAAATAACGTGATTTAGTTTGCAAGATTCCCCTATCTTAATTAATGTGACACTGTTTCAACAAGCTAAGAAAAGATCAGATCTTCTATTAAAGTGCGTTCACTCACGTGACTGAGACCCTCGGAAAGGGGGGGGGGGGGGGGGAAGGCAATGGTTCTTCCTAAACCGACTCCAGATCTTCGAACACCATAAACAGGAAGCAGATTTACCTGATTAAGAAACCCATTACCATGAAGGATTATTTTTAGAGGGAAAAAAACATGTTTTTTTTTTAAATTTCTCTTTAATCTCATCCTTCTCTGCCTCAAAAAGTCTTAAAAGAACCGTTGTAAATGAGTTCCAGCCCGCTGACTCTCATACCTGGGTCTTGTAATAGCTCATCCGTGACTGCTAAACATGTGGTAGAAAGAGTTATGTCTACCTGCTACGAACAAGCTTCAGCTGTGGTCCATGCGGGGTCCACGAAAAGTTGGTTATTAGCCCAACAGCCTTAGCAGCCACAGTAGAAGCAGGAGTGTGGAAATTGTTTTAACAATCGGAGAAAAGAGCGTAAAGAAGAGAAAAGAGTGTAAAGAAGATAAAAGAGTGTAAAGAAGATAAAACAGTATAAAGAAGATAAAAGAGTGTAAAGAAGAGAAAATAGTGTAAAGAAGAGAAAAGAGAGTAGAAAAAAGTAAAGAGTGTAAAGAACAGAAAAGAGAGTAGAGAAAAGAAAACAGTGTAAAGAAGAGAAAAGAGAGTAGAGAAAAGTAAAGAGTGTAAAGAAGAGAAAATAGAGTAGAGAAAAAAACAGTGTAAAGAAGAGAAAAGAGTGTAAAGAAGAAAAAAGAGTGTAAAGAAGAGAAAAGAGCGTAAAGAAGAGAAAAGAGAGTAAAGAAGAGAAAAGTGTGTAAAGAAGATAAAAGAGTGTATAGAACAGAAAAGAGTGTAAAGAAGATAAAAGAGTGTAAAGAAGAGAAAAGAGTCTAAACAAGAGAAAAGAGTGTAAAGAAGATAAACGAGTGTAAAGAAGAGAAAAGAGAATAGAGAAGAAAAAAGAATGTAAAGAAGAGAAAAGAGTGTAAATAAGAGAAAAGAGAGTAGAGAAAAGAAAAGTGTAAAGAAGAGAAAAGAA
Source organism: Achatina immaculata (assembly GCA_009760885.1). Lineage (NCBI taxonomy): Eukaryota > Metazoa > Mollusca > Gastropoda > Stylommatophora > Achatinidae > Lissachatina > Lissachatina immaculata. Next base: position 238,632 of record CM019707.1, read on the forward strand.
TGTAGAGAAAGGTAAAGAGTGTAAAGAAGAGAAACGAGAGTAAAGAAGAAAAAAGAATGTAAATAAGAGAAAAGAGTGTAAAGAAGACAAAAGAATGTAGAGAAAAGAAAGGAGTCTAATGAAAAGAAAAGAGTGTAGAGAAGAGAAAAAAGTGTAGAGAAAGGAAAGGAGTGTAAAGAAAAGAAAAAAGTGTAAAGAAAATAAAGGAGTGTAGAGAAAAGAAAAGTGTGTAAAGAAGAAAAAAGAATGTAAAGAAGAGAAAAGAGTGTAAACAAGAGAAAAGAGTGTAGAGAAGAGAAAAGAGTGTAGGGAAGAGAAAAGAGAGTAGGGAAAAGAAAGGAGTGTAGAGAAGAAAAAGAGTGTAAAGAAGAGAAAAGAGTGTAGAGAAAAGAAAGGAGTGTAAAGAAAAGAGTGTAGAGAAGAGAAAAGAGTGTAAAGAAGATAAAAGAGTGTAAAGAAAAGAAAAGAGTGTAAAGAAAAAAAAAGAGTGTAAAGAAGAGAAAAGAGTGTAGAGAAAAGAAAGGAGTGTAAAGAAAAGAAAAGAGTGTAGAGAAGAGAAAAACAATGTAGAGAAAGGAAAGGAGTGTAAAGAAAAGAGCGTAAAGAAGATAAAGGAGTGTAAAGAAAAGAGTGTAAAGAAGAGAAAAGTGTGTAGAGAAAAGAAAGGAGTGTAAAGAAGAGAAAAGAGTAGGGAAGAGAAAAGAGTGTAAAGAAGAGAAAAGAATGTAAAGAAAAGAACAGAATGTAAAGAAGAGAAAAGAGTGTAAACAAGAGGAAAGAGTGTAGAGAAAAGAAAAGAGTGTAAAGAAGAGAAAAGAGTGTAGAGTAGAGAAGAAAAAAGAGTGTAAATAAAAGAAAAGAGTGTGAAGAAGAGAAAAGACCGTAGGGAAGAGAAAAGAGTGTAGAGAAAAGAAAAGAGTGTAAAGAAGAGAAAATAGTGTAGGGAAGAGAAAAGAATGTAAAGAAAAGAAAGGAGTGTAAAGAAAGGAAAAAAGTGTAAAGATGTAAAAAGAGTGTTTAGAAAGCAAAAGAGTGTAAAGAAGAGAAAAGAATGTAGGGAAGAGAAAATAGAGTAGAGAAAAGAAAATAGTAAAGAAGAAGAAAGAGTGTAAAGAAGAGAAAAGAGTGTAAACAAGAGAAAAGAGTGTAGAGAAAAGAAAAGAGTGGAAAGAAGAGAAAAGAGAAGAGAAAAGAGTGTAAAGAAGAGAAAATAGTGTAAACAAGAGAAAAGAGTGTAGAGAAAAAGAAAAGAGCGTAAAGAAGAGAAAAGAGTGTAAAGAAGAGAAAATATTGTAAAGAAGAGAAAAGATTGTAAACAAGAGAAAAGAGTGTAAGGAAGAGAAAAGAGTCTAAACAAGAGAAAAGAGTGTAAAGAAGATAAACGAGTGTAAAGAAGAGAAAAGAGAATAGAGAAGAAAAAAGAATGTAAAGAAGAGAAAAGAGTGTAAATAAGAGAAAAGAGAGTAGAGAAAAGAAAAGAGTGAAAAGAAGAGAAAAGAGTGTAGAGAAAGGTAAAGAGTGTAAAGAAGAGAAAAGAGAGTAAAGAAGAAAAAAGAATGTAAAGAAGAGAAAAGAGTGTAAAGAAGACAAAAGAATGTAGAGAAAAGAAAGGAGTCTAATGAAAAGAAAAGAGTGTAGAGAAGAGAAAAAGTGTAGAGAAAGGAAAGGAGTGTAAAGAAAAGAAAAGAGTGTAAAGAAAATAAAGGAGTGTAGAGAAAATAAAAGTGTGTAAAGAAGAAAAAAGAATGTAAAGAAGAGAAAAGAGTGTAAACAAGAGAAAAGAGTGTAGAGAAGAGAAAAGAGTGTAGGGAAGAGAAAAGAGAGTAGAGAAAAGAAAGGAGTGTAGAGAAGAAAAGGAGTGTAAAGAAGAGAAAAGAGTGTAGAGAAAAGAAAGGAATGTAAAGAAAAGAGTGTAGAGAAGAGAAAAGAGTGTAAAGAAGATAAAACGAGTGTAAAGAAAAGAAAAGAGTGTAAAGAAAAAAAAGAGTGTAAAGAAGAGAAAAGAGTGTAGAGAAAAGAAAGGAGTGTAAAGAAAAGAAAAGAGTGTAGAGAAGAGAAAAAAATGTAGAGAAAGGAAAGGAGTGTAAAGAAAAGAGCGTAAAGAAGATAAAGGAGTGTAGAGAAAAGAAAAGTGTGTAAAGAAAAGAAAAGAGTGTAAAGAAAAGAGTGTAAAGAAGAGAAAAGTGTGTAGAGAAAAGAAAGGAGTGTAAAGAAGAGAAAAGAGTAGGGAAGAGAAAAGAGTGTAAAGAAGAGAAAAGAATGTAAAGAAAAGAACAGAATGTAAAGAAGAGAAAAGAGTGTAAACAAGAGGAAAGAGTGTAGAGAAAAGAAAAGAGTGTAAAGAAGAGAAAAGAGTGTAGAGTAGAGAAGAGAAAAGAGTGTAAATAAAAGAAAAGAGTATGAAGAAGAGAAAAGACTGTAGGGAAGAGAAAAGAGTGTAGAGAAAAGAAAAGAGTGTAAAGAAGAGAAAATAGTGTAGGGAAGAGAAAAGAATGTAAAGAAAAGAAAGGAGTGTAAAGAAAGGAAAAAAGTGTAAAGATGTAAAAAGAGTGTTTAGAAAGCAAAAGAGTGTAAAGAAGAGAAAAGAATGTAGGGAAGAGAAAATAGAGTAGAGAAAAGAAAATAGTAAAGAAGAAGAAAGAGTGTAAAGAAGAGAAAAGAGTGTAAACAAGAGAAAAGAGTGTAGAGAAAAGAAAAGAGTGGAAAGAAGAGAAAAGAGAAGAGAAAAGAGTGTAAAGAAGAGAAAATAGTGTAAACAAGAGAAAAGAGTGTAAAGAAGAGAAAAGAGTGTAAAAAGAGAAAAGAGCGTAAAGAAGAGAAAAGAGTGTAAAGAAGAGAAAAGATTGTAAAGAAGAGAAAAGATTGTAAACAAGAGAAAAGAGTGTAAGGAAGAGAAAAGAGTGTAAACAAGAGAAAAGAGTGTAGAGAAAAGAAAAGAGTATAAAGAAGAGAAAAGAGTGTAGAGAAAAGTAAAGAGTGTAAAGAAGAGAAAAGAGAGTAAAGAACAGAAAAGAGTGTAGGGAAGAGAAAAGAGTGTAGAGAAAAGAAAATAGTGTAAAGAAGAGAAAAGAGTGTAAAGAAGAGAAAAGAGTGTAGAGAAAAGAAAATAGTGTAAAGAAGAGAAAAGAGTGTAAAGAAGAGAAAAGAGTGTAGGGAAAAGAAAAGAGTGTAAAAAGATAAAAGAGCGTAAAGAAGAAAAAAGAGTAGAAAGAATAGAAAAGAGTATAAAAAAGAGAAAAGAGTATAAAGAAGAGAAAAGAGAGTAAATAAGAGGAAAGAGCATAAAGGATAGAAAAAAGGGTAAAGAATAGGAAAAAAAGTAAAGAAGAGGAAAAAGAGTAAAGAAGAGGAAAGAGTATAAAGGATAGAAAAGAGAGTAAAGAAAAGGAAAGAGAGTAAAGAAGAGGAAAGACAGTAAAGTGGAGGAAAGAGTAAAGAAGAGGTAAGAGAGTAAAGTGAGTAAAGAAGAGGAAAGACAGTAAAGAAGAGGAAAGAGCAGAAAGGATAGAAAAGAGAATAAAGAAGAGAAAGGAGAGCAAAGAAGAGAAAATACTGTAAAGAGGAGAAAATACTGTAAAGAAGAGAAAATAGTGTAAAGAAGAGAAAAGAACACGAAGAACAGAAAAGAGTTGAAGAAGAGACAAGAATGTAAAGAAGAGGAAAGAGTTAAAGAAGATAACTTCACTTTAAGCCGGCTCTTATCCATCTTGTAGAAACACGAACAAAAGAATGGCAGCTCTACAGGAAAGTGGACATCATCAAGAGACGTCGCAAGCAACAGTTTTTTACGCGCAATCTGAAAAGCAATCGACAGGGAAAACTCGACTCATTACAGCCAATCTTCCTTGTGAAGATGATACATGATGAAGACTTATAAAGCATTATCAGTTTTGTTTTTCCTCTTCTTTCAGTCAGTTAGATCACACTCCGTTGTCTCTTTCAAAATGAATGAAAACAGTAAAAAGGTAAAATTCCCGTTTCCACGTCATTAAGGCATATTAGGGATACGGTGTTAGGCCCATATTTTCCATGACCTTCGGCACATGAAAGTCTGATGTGGTCAGTGTCACGCCTGGTCGCATTTACCTTCCCAGATTTCTCTGGTACCCATTTTTAGAGGCCGGGATGAACCCCAGAGCCTTTTTGGTGTGGGTGGTACCAGAAGAAAAAACCTCCACTGCTGAGACTTGAACCCGTTACCACCGGATTAGTAAACAGAGTACCTAACCACTCAGCCAACCAGAGCGCCGAATGAAACCAGTATCGTAGTTCATTCAGTAGATTCAGTCCTCTGGTCATCATAAGAAACATCATTGAAACACAAAAACTTGGTGAATCAGTTTAGAGTTCATTTTGGTCCAAAGGTTGATGAATCGCAAATCCATTTGGTCCAAGCTAAAGGCACCTATCAATGATCGATTTGGTTCAGGCAAGACGTTGATGAATCAAGGATCGATTTGGTTCACACAAGAGATTAATGAATCAAAGATCGATTTGGTTCACACAAACGGTTGATGAATCAAAGATCGATTTTGATTCACGCAAAAGGTTGATGAATCAAGGATCGATTTGGTTCACGTTAAAGGTTGATGAATCAAGGATCGATTTGGTTCATGCAAAAGGTTGACGAATCCCAGCCATAATCGCGCTAACAGCGAGTAAAGGGAGCCTGCATTTATGCAGAATTTATCTTTTTTTTTTCTGCTTGAGAAATAATAACAGCGCATTCTCTTCAAGTTTCTGCTGTTTTCTGTTTGTTTGAAATTAGCGCGGCTGTGTTGCACGGCTTCCTCATCTCTGTTCAGCAGCTGTGGCCCAATTGTTCTCAGATGTGAAAGTTTTGAGTTTCGTTTGTTGTTTTTGCGTCACGTCTATGTTACAGCTCTGCCCTCTGCTTCTCGTGTTATCCACACTCTACCTTGGGCTAAAGGGGAAAAACTGGGGATATTTTTTTTTCGTTTTGTTTTAACTGCAAAGTTTATAATAGTTGCAGGAACACGTGTGAGTTGCTGGTCTTGTTGGCATAGGAGTTTTCATGGCCTTTAAGTTTTCAGGTTCTTTGGTGAAGATATAGCAGCTGGACAAATCTGTGGGGGGAAAGTTCATCGTGACTTCAGAGAAAAATGCAAGGTCTGAATGTTCTTAATGGATATGTTCTGGGGACGACTTGAAGGGAACGCCAGAGTGTGTGTTGCTCAGTGATCGCGCTAGGATTTTTTGACTACCTGTCTACTCGCCTACCTATCTACCCACTTTCTTACCTGCTTACCTACCTACTCGTCTAATTTCCTACCAGCCCATTTACTGATCTACCCACCCATCTACTTACAGTGCCGTCTTAACGTAAATATATCCTATCTTTCACCTTGCAAGAAACACTTTCAGAGAAACCGATTTTCTCAACTCAACATTCGGTTCATTTTTTTCAGATATAAGAGTAAGCACACTTTACAAACATTAGCAGAAAGTAAATGTTTGTGTGAATTTTGTTTTCGGCGAAGTTTAATCTTTACAAAATATTCACATGCTGAACCAAAGTCAGAACTGACTGATTCTCCTCCATGCAAACTGAGCACTGTCAGTCTACTGGCCCAGATTATCCTACAACTGATTTCGCTGGTTATTTTTTTTTACTAGGTTTTTGTACAATATAAACCGGTTACGGTAACCTATATCTCCAAAAGTTTCCGTTTCTCTCTCTGTCTCTGTCTCTCTCTCTTTAATCGCTAATTTACCTTTTTACCTGTAACTGCCGGTTAACGCGACGTTTGATGTGGCTGAATTTCATATCCGGTGGAGCAAACATCGCTACAAGACGTCCTTTTGGAGTTAGTTTATTTTAGAACCAGTCTCAGAAGTCCATTCCTGTTTTTAAGGATCGGTACAAAGGGTTCTGTATGTGGAAACCGTCACGTGGTTGGATAGACGCAGGTAAACTTGGGGTGAAACTCGGTGCTGTCCAAGGGCGACAGCACAGTTAATCTTACTCAGAGGACAGACCTTGGACAGTCACAACATGTATAAACCAAGGAAGAAGTAGGAGCACTCGTGCGTTAGAGAAACTCAGTACAGACCTTTGATAAGCATAGTTTTGTACAAGTTAGATAACCTTTTAGTTAGTCTTACGGGGGGGGGGGGGGGGGGTTGCACAGTAGCCCGATAATAGTTCTTCTACAGTCAGATAAGTTTCCTGTACCACTTTTTTTTTGTAATCATCCCACCCCCCTTCTTTTTTATCAGTTTTTTTCCCTTTTTTCATGATTTATATTGAGTTTCCCAGTTTTTAGGGTAATGGAAAGGGAAACGGGCTTCTTTATAAAACTCACAAAGAGAAGGGACAAAAGTTTAATCAGTAACAACAACAGCATACACTCCTGAATTAATCCTGGATTAATCCTGAATTAATCCTGAATTAAACTTTCTGATCTGGTTCCCAGTGTTCGTAACTGGGCTCTACAAACTTCGATGTTTTCTCAGTTGAAGATAATGTCGATGTTTCTGGTGATAACAGGCTGTCATCATTACTTTCCTGTTTTGTTTTGTTTTTTTAATAGAGATGTGTGGTAGAAAAACTAGAGATGTCCTCTCTCGGGTACCTGTAATCCTAGGCTTCTAATTTAGGTCCACTACCATAAAGTCTACCAAGAAAACTTCAAGGACATGAGGTAGCTTGTCAATCGGGTGTGGTTTACTTAAATTGTCAGACCCAGCAAAGTTTGGATAACTTATTTTAGTGACTTAAAAAAAAAACAGAAACATACATACTGTTTTCTGTCACGTTTGTTCTGTCACTTTCCTAAACCAGTCACACTGTTTTGTCACTTTTATTTTCTGTCACTTTCCTAAAACCATACATACTGTTTTCTGACGCTTCACTTAAGTCGTACGCATTGTATTCTGCCACTTTACTAAAACCATGCACACTATTTTCTGTCACTTTACTGCCTATTTGCATCTTGTGTTTAAGTTTCCCCGAAGGAAAGTGGCCACATGATAGACCTAAATGGAGACATAACAAAATCTGTAAGTCATAAATGCTGGATTCTCCTGTCAGCTACAAGATCTGGGTCATTCATTCATTTGCATGTCCCTTGCGGAACTTTGCCTCCCAAACAGTTCTCCTGTAGGCCTCTCGGTTGTGAGCAAGATGGCCTGCTGCTGTTGCATCCATTTCCAGATCGTCAACGATGTCTTGCAGCCATCTTCGTCTTGGTCTTCCTCTTTTTCTTTTTCCCATTATGTATCCTTCCAATACGGTCTTCTCTAAATTATCATGACGTTTAATGTGTCCAAAATATTTCAGTTTTCTCTCTTTAATCCTCTTTACTAGCCAGCCTTCTTCAATATTAAGCTCTTGTAGTATAGATATATTTGTTCTTTTTTGTGTCCATGATATTTGGAGAACTCTTCTGTAGCATTTACATTCAAAGGCATTTATGTGTTTCTCAGCTGTTTTGTTAAGTGTCCAGGTCTCACAGGCATATGTTGCTATGGGAAAGATGCATGCCCTTTAAAATCTTATTTTTGTGGTTCTGTCTGCTCCTCTCCACAGATTCAAGGTCTGGGTAGAACCTGTAAAAGCTGGGTCATGCTGACTGCAACTTCACACAGGAATGCAGCATCGTCTCAGGAGGCAACGAGGGCCAAACTGGAGATTAAAAGATGCAAGCACAACACACACTGCACCTTTCAACACGAACATTGCATGTCTGTTACTGTGGCTAGCTGTGTAAGCCCACCATTGGATGTCTGTTACTGTGGCTAGCTGTGTAAGCCCACCATTGGATGTCTGTTACTGTGGCTAGCTGTGTAAGCCCACCATTGCATGTCTATTACTGTGGCTAGCCGTGTAAGCCCACCATTGGATGTCTGTTACTGTGGCTAGCTGTGTAAGCCCACCATTGGATGTCTATTACTGTGGCTAGCTGTGTAAGCCCACCATTGGATGTCTGTTACTGTGGCTAGCTGTGTAAGCCCACCATTGGATGTCTGTTACTGTGGCTAGCTGTGTAAGCCCACCATTGGTAAGGTCAGTCAGGACAGGGATCGCTAAGGAAGATGATGTTTAGCAAGACCTGCAACTGCTGATACCTGTCCACTTCAAAACTGTCTCATCAGATGAAAAGTGTCGATTCAGTTTAGATGGTGAGTTAGTAGGAGTACAGACTGAGATATTCAATATAAGATTAATAGTAGAGAACTTTAGACTGAGATATTCTGTAATAATAGAGAAATTCAGTGAATTTAATGTAAATCTACATTTATCTTTTATAGGCTATTCAAAGACATTTGATTGTGTACAAAATCAGAAACTTTAGGAAATAATTGAAAAAAAGGGATTTCCAACACATTTGATATAATCAACATCACTGCTGTATCTAGACCAACAGGCAGCAGTAAGAATAAATGGTAAAACAACAATTTGGTTTGACATAAAACAAGGGGTCCGTCAGGGGTGCATATTGTCGCTTTACTTATTTAACTTGTATACTGAAAATATAATGAGGAATGTTAGAGAAGGTGTAGATAAAGAATATTACGATACCATAACAATTGGAGGTTATGAAATACCAGACATTAGATATGCTGATGACACATTGTTACTGTCCACAACACAAAAAGGAATGGAAAAACTAATTATGCCAGTCCGTAAGAATAGTGAAGATCAAAACATCTATCTTAATGCGAAGAAAACTAAATTGATGACAACTGACAAAATAAACAAGGCAGCTGATATATGTCTCAATGAGGAAAAACTGGAAGAAGTGGAGAGTTTTGAATATCTTGGATCACTACTAACTAATAATGGATATACAATGAGAGAAATTAAATATCGCTCTTCAGAAAGTAAAACGACTAAAGAATCTGTCGAGAGGAACAGTCAGAATTACAAATTAAGATTTTTAAGGGCATGCATCTTTCCCATAGCAACATATGCCTGTGAGACCTGGACTCTTAACAAAACAGCTGAGAAACACATAAATGCCTTTGAATGTAAATGCTACAGAAGATTTCTTCAGATATCATGGACACAGAAAAGAACAAATATATCTATACTACAAGAACTTAATATAGACGAAGGCTGGCTAATAAAGAGGATTAAAGAGAGAAAACTTAAATATTGTGGACACATTAAACGTCATGATAATCTAGAGAAGATCGTCTTGGAAGGGTACATATAGGGAAAAAGAAAGAGAGGAAGACCAAGGCGAAGATGGCTGTAAGACATCGTTGATGATCTGCAAATGGAAGCATCAGCAGCAGGGCATCTTGCTTACAACCGAGAGGCCTACGGGAGAGCTGTTAAGGAGGCAAAGTTCCGCAAGGATCATGCAAATGAATGACTGATCTGTTTGCTATAGTGGTGTCGGGTTTCCTCAAAGTGTGGCCAATCCACCTCCACTTCCTAGACATGATTTGTAGGTCCTGCCCTTTCCCAGACCTCCTCGTTCCTGATCTTGTCCTGCCATATAATGTTTAAAATCCTCCTCAATCAGTAGTTCATGAATGTTTATATCCTCTGTTCTATTGTCTTGGTGATAACATTTGTCTCCGAACCACATAGCACGACAGTCTTTACGTTTATATTGAAAAGCCTAAGTCTAGTTCTTGTATGAACTTTACTCCAGGCAAATTAAATACAATTGTTCCTATCTGTGCTTGTGTTGCAAAATTCACCTCTTGGAGGAGACAGGTATAAATTTTTACAGAATAACTGTGTGGTCCGGATCAAGTCCTTGCTGCTGTGTCACAGACTGGGCGCCTTGTCCTTGCTGCTGTGTCACAGACTGGGCGCCTTGTCCTTGCTGCTGTGTCACAGACTGGGCGCCTTGTCCTTGTTGCTGTGTCACAGACTGGGCGCATTGTCCTTGCTGCTGTGTCACAGACTGGGCGTCTTGTCCTTGTTGCTGTGTCACAGACTGGGCGCCTTGTCCTTGTTGCTGTGTCACAGACTGGGCGCCTTGTCCTTGTTGCTGTGTCACAGACTGGGCGCCTTGTCCTTGCTGCTGTGTCACAGACTGGGCGCATTGTCCTTGCTGCTGTGTCACAGACTGGGCGCATTGTCCTTGCTTCTGTTTAAGTGTACCGGTCAAGCTCTCGTAGATTCCCCCCTCCACCATGCTGTTGGAAACAAAGTGGTTCTTCTGCGCCAGCCTGTGTTGAAAGTGCTCTGTCAGAGAAGTGTAGAATGGATTACTGCTGCCACATACAAGCCATCACAAATTTGCAGCTGTTGTGGCTGGTTTCTGTGGTTCTATGTTATTCGTCTAAACTCCCGAATGTTTCACATTAACTTTCTTCTTACATCTTACATCCTCCCCGTGCCGCTAAATGCCACACATGGCCCGCATGGTAGTTCGCCAAGATTTCCTGTCTTCGGCGAGTTCTTCAGTCTCATCAAGGGATGTTATGCCCACAGAACCGGCCTCTCTTAACAATGTCCCCTGAAGCAGGCAGATATCAGTTGTTGTAGGTCTTTCCTAATTTCGTCTTGTTGAACATATCTGTCATGGCTGATTCTGCATGGCCGGCCTACTATAACATCAAGCAATAGTTGTGGTGCTAATTCAGTTGCATCCACTAACTTCACGTTTCTTACATCTTACATCCTTCCCTTGCTATTAAACGTCACATAGGGCTCGCATGACAGTTCGCCAAGTTTTCCTGTTTTCGGCGAGTTTTTCAACCTCATCAGGGGATTTTGTGTTTACTAATTTGGTCTCTCTTAACAATGTCCTCATTTGGTCGACCTCCTTTTCTTCGGCCTGTTGTGCTGCACTTGATAGTTTGTTTTTGGGATTTTCTGACTGATTCTTCTCATCAAGTGACCAACATATGTCCATTTCCTTTTTCTGATCACCCATGAGACTGGTTGTTGTTTGCTCATCTGCCTTATCTCTGCATTGTTTTTGAATTCGTTCCACTTGATGCTGAGTATTTTCCTTAGTCATTTGTTTTCAAAAGAGTCTAATTTGTTGTCTATATCTTTAGTTGTTTTCCAGCTTTCGCATGCATAAATGAGGGTGGATATTACATTTGAATTGAATAATCTTAACTTGGTTGTTGTGCTTATAACTTTTGAGTGTCATATGTTGGGTCCTCATTCAGTGATGAAGCACTGAACTGCCTCCACAGAACCTGGTCTTTGGCAAATTATTTAAGCTACATATTCCAGCACGTCCCCGCTTGCTTGGAGATTATATCGGCCGGCGTGGAGTCTGCTAGCTTGTACTCATCGTCTACTTCTGGACATTTTGGGGAATCCCTTTTACCTCCTACAAATAGCAATGCATTTGGGGGAATCCTTTTTTTACATGCTATAAATAACAGAGTGGAATAGTTAATTACTGTAAAACAGTGGTTGAAAGCTTTAAGCTGTGTGGGGGTGCGTGCGTGCGTATGTGTTTGTGTTTGTTTGTGTGTTTTATATTTATTGCAGTCAGAATATTTAGAGATTATGTACCCTTCCAAGACGGTCTTCTCTAAATTCTCACGACTTTAAAGTAGATAAAGATATATAAAGTAGGTAAAGGTAAAGTAGATAAGCACACAAAGTAGATAAAAAGGTAAAGCATGTGTTCCGACTACCTGATAACTCACTACCAAAAATAGCACTAAGATGGACACCACAGGGGAACAGAAGTAAGGGTAGACCGAAGAAGACATGGAGAAGAACAACAGAAAGGATGTTGAGCAATAGAGAGGTCACTTGGGCAGGAGCGGAAAAAAAGGCAAAGGACAGGCATTTGTGGAAAACTCTTGTGGAAGCCCCATGTGCCCTGGGCACTTAAGGTTCAGAGAGAGAGAGAGAGGGGAACTAAGCTCAGACTAATTACCGCGCCATAGCAAATCAGAACACATCTCTACGCGAACACATTTCATACTGTCACTTTACTAACATGTTTAACCATAGAAACCCTAGCACTCACATTTCTAGCTCAACTGACAGAGGTCTGCTCACAACGATTGTCACCCACAGAATCAATCGCAAGTTTTCTCCCTTACAGCGTCTCAGTTTTTACAATAAGCTCGCGAAAACAGGTATTTCTCCAATTTTCAAAAAGGGCCATAAACGTGTCTTAGGTTCTCTTCACATTTTCATCAGTTATATACCTTCGATCACATTTTCCGCTACAGTTTTACGCGTATTTCACTGCCTCTTTAGCCATTTCTTTTCACCTTTTCTTTTTGCTTACTAAGGTAGATAGAGGTGTATGGTGCAGTTTTACAAAGTGAGGGAGGGAGTGAGTAAGGTGAGAAGAAACAAATAGAAAGTATGAGAATGTATAAATGAAAAACATACAACATCCGATATTTCGGCGTGAGCCTTACTCGAGGATACATACAAAACAAAACAAAAACATGAAGAACTTATCTTGTCTCCACCCAGCTGGAATTAACAATGTCTTCAGCTTTCTGCACGTTTTTTTATTTTTCCACTGGCCTTTTTTTTTAACTCTATTTTCTTTCTCCATGCTACCCCTCCCTACCACCACCCTATTTTCTTCTCCGCCAACATATTGGTGTCTTTAGGGTCTTGTCCTATTTACCAGTTTCACATTTTCTCCCTGCAGGTGTTTATATTCTTCATTCACTATCTCCCCGCGTCCCCTTTTCCCTCCCCCCCCCCCCGACACCTCTAGCGGCCATCATCTTTCTATTGCCTTCCCCCACCCCTTTCTCCCACTTGTTCTCCTCCCCTCTCTCCACCTCTTCTTCACGATTGGCTCTGTCGGGCATCTTTTGTTCAGAGGCAGCGTGGTCTTTCCTTCTCTCTTCTACTACACACTTTTCTGTCCTGACTCGGAGGAAGACATTTCAGATAAGTTCTTCATGTTTTTGTCTTGTTTTGTATGTATCCTCGAATAAGGCTCACGCCGAAATATCGGATGTTGTATGTTTTTCATTTATACATTCTCATACTTTCTATTTGTTTTTTCTCACCTTACTCACTCCCTCCCTCACTTTGTAAAACTGCACCATACACCTCTATCTACCTTATTTATTTCAACCAGTTTTACTGCAGTCGCCATCCCTTTTATCTTTTTGCTTACTAAAAGTGCACAATTGTGCAGGAGAGAAAAATGAACAAAGTAAACAAAACTTACTGCTAATTCATCGGAACAACTTCTGAAAACAGACAGATGGTGCCGAGTGCAGTTTAACAGGAAGCGACCGGTTAGTTAAAATCGCACATTTCACAGTACACGCCATGTTTCACATAAAATAAAGGTACATAACCCTGTGATACCTGTTCACTTGTTTCTTTTCTCGATTATCTTCCATAGATGGAAGAAGAAGACAGCAGAGGAAAGAAACAGAAGATGATCATAGAATTATAACTAGAGAATTTAAAGCTGTAGAGGAAAAAAGAGGAAGAAATATAGAGGAAAAAAAGAAAAAAAAAACGTGTTCGGGACACATGATAACAGAGGATGGAAAACGTGAAAAGGAAATTAACAGATGAATAGGAATGGATGCAACAGCAGCGGGCCATCTTGCTCACAGCCGAGAGGCCTACAGGAGTGCTGTTACGGAGGCAAAGTTCCGCAAGGGACATGCATATGAATGAATGAATGAATGAATGAATGAATGAATGAATGGGAATGGCAAAAACACCTTCACCAGAATTAGGAAGATCTTTACGTTAAAACAAATATCCCAGCAACTGAGATTATGTATCATAAAGTGCTACATATATTCAACATTGCTACATATATTCAACATTGCTACATATATTCAACATTGTTACATATATTCAACATTGCCACATGTATTCAACATTGCTACATATATTCAACATTGCTACATATATTCAACATTGCTACATATATTCAACATTGCTACATGTATTCAACATTGCTACATATATTCAGCATTGCTACATATATTCAACATTCCTTTATGATGCAGAAGACTGGACCTTGTCTTAAACAGAAAAGAAAATCGAGGCCCTTGAAATGTGGATATACATAAGAATTGGGCGTATCTCGCGGACAGAAAAGAAAACGAACAAGGAAGTGCTAAACCAGACAGAAGTGAAAAGAGAACTATTAAAAATCATAAAAACAAGACAGTTAAGATACTTCGGGCACGTCGTTAGGCATAATGCTGCACTGAAGACCCTTCTTGAGGGCAAGATCGAGGGGAAGAGAACAAGAGGACAGCAACGACGTAGATGGCTGGACAAGATCAAGAGATGGACAGGGACCAGCTTGGCCAAGTGCTCCACGAAGACAAGAAGCAGAGCAGAGTGGAGATTCATTGCAGACAACCTTCCGTGGGGAGACGACGCGAGGTGATGACGATGGTGATGATGATGACGAGAAGAAGAAGAAGAGGATGAAGAAGAAGAAGAAGAAGAATAGAGTTAAATAAATGCCTGTCTTTTCAATGTAAACATGCTCAATCAGTCATTATGAGCCCTACAGACAAGCGTATGTACATCATAAAACTGTACTATTGTGTGTCCTGCGTAAAAGCTCAGTGGCGTATAGCGAACTTTGGTAAAGCGAGGGACACCTGTTTTCCAGTTTATGTCATACTCAGTATTCGAAATCACATTGATTGACTTTCTTTTTCCAAGCCATTTCGTTTATCTGTGATTTTTTTTTTTCCTTCCTACTCTCGATCTTCTTCTCCTTCGTTTTCCCCTCCAGTTTTCCTGTGATTGCCGGGTTGTCTATGTTGAAGTGTGGTTTGACAGGAAAATAAGGCGGTAGCATCCCTGTGGCTTCTGTTTGGTTTTTGTAGGGTTCTCTCCCCTGGCCTTTGTCTGACAGCGGTTCCCAACTTCTTTACCTCCCGGAACCGCTTTTCCAACAACATACAAGTTGCAAGTATTCAGCTTATGTGCAACATCATAATGCCAAAAATTTGTAACTGTTTTTGCAGTAATAGACTGCACATAATAAACAAATCGATAGCGCAGCCACGGACCACTGGATAACGCGCCTGGGCCACCATATAACGCGCCTGGGCCACCAGATAACGCCCCTGGGCCACCAGATAACGCGTCTGGGCCACCAAATTACGCGCCTGGGCCACCAAATAACGCGTCTGGGCCACCAAATAACGCGCCTGGGCCACCATATAACGTGTCTGGGCCACCAGATAACGCACCTGGGCCACCAGATAACGCACCGCAGTCCACCAGATAACGCCTGGGCCACCAGATAACGTGTATGGGCCACCAATGATCCACGAACCACAAGTTTGGAACCATTGGTGTATACAGACTTACACGAAGATATCTGTTTTTGGTCTGTTGTTGTTGTTCAGCTAAAAGTCTCTCTACATCTACCGGCCACTCCTGTCTTGGTACCTAGATCCAGACATCACATAACAGGGCTAAATGTCACAGAAAGCTGGATAGATTTTACCGGTATAGAACATGGACAAATCTAACAGGGGATATACGTACATTACTACTAGGGAGAATATTGATTCGTTAAAACAAAACGAAACAAACAAAACCTTTCTTGCCGGAGCTGGGAGAGATCAGATTCTACTCTAAGCCAATAACAACAGCACAACTCGGAGAAACAATGGGTGGAGGATTTGCCTGTTCGTGCCAATAAAAAGTGAAAGTACGATAAAGGAATGACGTTTTCCTCATGTGTCTGCTGTTTGTTATGATTGCTGGTTGTTTATCATATTTGTTCGCTCTTTGAATAAGAGACAAAACAAGACAGCAAGAAATACAGACACATGCAAAAGACTAGCTACATGATAAATAGTGGCTCTGTTCGTAATTTGTTTCTCAATACATCTCTTATTTCTTCTTCTTTTGCTTCTTCTTCTTCCGTTTTCCAAGCTATTGCTGCTGATAAAGTTCACCTCCATTCCTCTCTATTTCTAATCTTCTCTCGCCAGTTAGTGACACCAGTTTCTTTTATATCCTCTTCTATGTTGTCTTCCCATCTCTGTCTTGGTCTACCCCTTGTTTCCCTCATCTCCTGTGCATATTTCATTTTCGTTTGTCTGTTCTCTTCCATTTTTTCTACATGCCCCAGCCAGCGTAATCTCTTCAGTTTCAAGACATTTATAATTTGTTGGAGAAGTTGTTCAGTTCAGTGTTCTTTCTAGCTCTCCATTCTCCATTGTTGACATTCTTTATGGGCCCCAAGATTCTTCTTATGATCTTGTTCTCAAAGATCTGCAATTGTTGTTCATCTTTCTTTGTTGTACTTCTTATTTCGGATACCTTTCTTGGAAAGAACAAGGTTCTTAGCAAAGTAAAGTAATAGAGTCTATACTTAGGCCTTGGAAAACTAAATCATAGACAAAGCACTTTTTGGACATGAACAAAAGGAAAATGACAAGAGATTTGAACCACGGACTCTTGAAGGACGAGCCACGAGAGAGAACAGCGCATTAATCAACTTAAACATCTAGCTCTCTCTCTCTCTCTCTCTCTCTCTCTCTCTCTCTCTTATTTCGTCACCGTTTCTTCCAATATTATCTTCGTCAGATTCAATAACGACCTACTCTTTTTCCCCCAAACCCTAATACTGTCTGTCTGTCTGATTGTCTGTCTGTCTGTCTGATTGTCTATCTGTCTGATTGTCTGTCTGCTCTCCGCAAATCCTAACAAGCACATCTCCCAGCCTCCTTCCCTCTCGTCCAAATCCCTGATTTCTGTCACACACGCGACTTTCCCAACAACCATCTCCAACAATTTCCTGACCTGGCCCGAGTCCAGAAGCGACCATCGATCTGGGATACTGACCTTGAACAAATCCTTGCGGAGTATCACGCCCATACTTGTGGTCACTGGATACAAACCTACAGGATGAAAGCGGGGGCGGGCGCGCAATCTTTTTTATATTCACGTGACCTGGCCATCGGTCGAATGTTTGTTCTGAATGTTTGTTCTATGTGAGGGCCGTGAGAAAGCCACCAGATCTATGTGTGTTCTGATACCACGGATGTGATAGAACTATAGATGTGGGGGAAGAGAGGGTGCATGGAGAGGGTGTGGAGTTCGATCGTGGTATAATCGTGTTTGTGTGTTGGAGGAGAAGGAGGGGGGAGGCGGGGAGGGGCGGTTTTTTTAGGGAGATATAGACCGTCAAACAGTCGTTGTGTCTGGACTGATTTCAGAGATTAGGAGGTGAGGGGAGGAGGTGTGAGGGGAGGAGGTGTGAGGGGGAAGAGGTAAAGGGAGGAGGTGTGAGGGGAAGAGGTGTGAGAGGGAGGAGGTGAAGAAGAGGAGGAGGTAGTGGGAAGAAGTAGATGGATGTGCCAGGAGATGATCCACCCAGAGATTTCCCCCCTCCTCTGTCCCGTTTCCCCTCCTCTGTCCCGTACCCCACCCCAACCCCAACCCCACCCTCACCCCCGGGCTCACGGTGGCGAGACAGGCAAGTCTGTCTTGGTAAAGCTGTCTCTGTTTAGTGTAAGTTATGTTTCTATTGGGAGAACTGGCCCACGCCAAGTTATGTTTCTACTTATGAGAATGGGCCCACGTGTAAGTTATGTTTCTACTTGCGAGAACGGGCCCAACCTTTTTTCTTGTATTTTTCTGGGTCACTCAACCATCAATTCTTCTGCGTCGTCATCTTTTTCTTCTTCTGATTTTCCTGAAAATGCTGGCTAGAAGTCGATGATAAGACTGGTGGTGGGGGTGGGGAATTGGGTGGGATTGGGGGGCGGGGGGTTTTACTGTGCTTCCTTCAAGTCCACGAGTGGACCCAAGAAGCAGATTTCTTCTGCAGACTCCACTATCATGAAGACAGTCAGTGGTGGAGTCAGGTACATACTTTGTTCATGAGCTAGTACTGGAATGTTCAGTCGCAGTCTGTCTGGTGTATGGAGCTTCTAATCTCTCGGTTAATTACGTTCCACAGCCTGAATAGACAGACAGACATGCAGGCAGGCAGACAGAGAGACAGACAGACAGGCAGACAGACATGCATCCATACATACACACATACAAACATGCATTACATACATACACACATACATACAAACATGCGTTACATACATACACACATACATACATACACACATACATACATACATATATACATACATCATCATCATCATGTGCCGTACCGACTGGCGTTTGCTATTATTCTTCTCCGGAGTACATGATCCTTCATGCAGGCCATCAGCTCAGTTGGTGATCTCCTCTCACACCATCGCGTCAGACTGTCCAGTATCATTTCTCTTGGTCTTCCTCTTGATCTTCTTCCTTCTATTTTTCCTGTTGTTATAATATTTTCAATGCCCACTCTTCTCATTGCATGTCCTATGAAAGTACATTGTCTCTCTCTTATCTTTTTGACAAGATTTTTGTCTCTCCAGCTCTTCTCATACATTCTTCATTAGTTAGTTTTGCTGTCCAGGGGATTCGCAACATTCTTCTAATAGACCACTTTTCTGCTGCTTCCAATGATTTTTGTGCAGACCTGCCTATTGTCCACGATTCTCTTCCATATAACAAGATAGGTTCAATATAGCATTTTAGGACTCGTTTTCTAACATTCATTGATAAAGATGTGTTGCATAATATGTTTCTCATTCTCTGAAATGCAGTCTTTGCTTGGCCTATTCTGTTCCTAATTTCTGTTCTGCATTTCCCATCTTGAAGATCGATGCTGAATTGCAAAAGCAGCATCGATCTTCAAGAATCTTGAGAACATATGGAATTCAAAAGTTATAAGCACAAAAACCAAGTTAAGACTATTCAATTCACATGTAATATCCACTCTCATTTATGCATGCGAAAGCTGGAAAACAACTAAGGAAATAGAGAAGAGATTAGACTCTTTTGAAAACAAATGGCTAAAGAAAATATTTGGCATCAAGTGGAACAAATTCAGGAACAATGCAGAGATAAGACAGATAATTGAACAACAACCAATCTCATGGGTGATCAGGAAAAGGAGATGAACATATGTTGGTCACTTGATGTTAAGAAATGATCAGAGAATCCCAAAACAAGCTATCAAGTGGAACACAACAGGCCAAAGAAAAAGAGGCAGACCGCGTGAAACTCTGAAAAGGACATTGTAAAGAGAGGCCAAATTAGCAGGCATAAAATCCCTTGAAAGACTCGCCGAAGACAGGAAAAATTGGCGAACTACTTTGCGAGCCCTATGTGACGTTTAACGGGACGGGAAGGATATAAGATATAAAATAAGATTTCCCATCTAAAGTTATTACTGCTCCAAGGTATTTGAATCTCTGCACCTGCTTTAGAATAGTTCCGTTTACTTTTATACTGCATGTTGGTGGATTCTGTTTCTTAGATATAACCATAGTCTCTGTCTTTTTGATGTTCAGAGTAAGACCTTTCTGTTCACTTTCTTTGGCTACTTTATCCAAGAGATTTTGCAGGTCTTGTTGGTTCTCAGCTATCAGTACTGTGTCGTCAGCATACCGAAGGTTGTTAATATTGTATCCTCCAATTTTTATGCCTGGTTCTGTGATGATTGTTCTTAGAATATTCTCGCTGTACAGAGAAAAAAGGTCTGGAGACGGTACACATCCTTGTTGCACCCCTTGTTTTATAGGTTGATATTTTCCAGTTCTATTTTCAACTCGAACTGCTGCTTCTTGCTGCCAGTATAGATGTTTTACAATCCTCAGGTCTTTGCCGTCTATATTGATGTCTTCAAGCATTTTAATAATTTCATTATGTTTCACTTTGTCGAATGCCTTGGTGTAATCAATGCAGCATACCTACAGATCTTTCTGTACTTCTAGAGCTCTTTCTGTTAGTGTTCGTAAAGCATAAATGGCATTGTGTGTTCCCTTTCCTTCAACAAATCCAAACTGTTCATCTGCTATTTCCATTTTTATCTTTTTCCTTGTTCTTCTCATAATGATTCTCAGAAGTAGCTTCGTTATGTGACATGAGAGGCTGATAGTCCGGTGGTCGTCACATTCCTTTGCACCTGGTTTCTTTGGTAGTGCTATAAACGTGGATTTAAGCAAGTCACTGGGCATATAACCACTGTTGTAAATGTCGTTCAGTAACTTGGTTATTATTTTTATTCCTATCTCCTCTAGTGCCTCTATTTCTTCTATTGTTATATTATCAGGTCCAGTCGCTTTTCATTTCTTTATTTGTTTGATGGCATCTATGATTTCATCTTCAAGTATTGGCGGTCCATCACAGTTTTCAGTATCTGGTGTTAATTCTGGTCTTTTTCCTCCATATAGCTCACCGATGTACTCTGTCCACCTGTCCACAATGTCTTCTTTTCCCATTAACATTTTACCTTCTTTTGATTTCAGGCATCCTGTGGTATATTTTGTTTTCTTGCCTGTGAGTTCACTAATTCGTTTGTTGCATGTTTTTGCTGTCTTTATTATGAGAGTCCTCTATTGGTCTGTACTGTTCATTTAACCACACTTCATTTGCTTCTCTGCATTTGCGTCTTATTTCTTTATTTTCTTCTTCGTTCGTTTCTACCACCAAGACCTCCCCGTGATCCTCCTGAATTTACTTCCGTGGTCCCCCTGTGGTCCCCGAAAGGACACGAGATCCCTGAGAGGAATACAAGAGGTTCAGAGTATCGTAGGGCTTGAGCCTGTATTCTTGGTGGGTCACAGAAGCCGGATTGCGTGACACAGTGGTTTTCGTTGCACCAGTTTAATCTAGAGTTGGACTTTCTCACCGGAAAACCTGGAAGTGTTTTGAATATGAGTATATATAATTTTCTACCCTGGAATAAAGTTCTAATACTCCATGTTGCTATTTTGAACTTGTTAGTTTTGCCACCAGTAGCTTTACGACGATTTGGCCTCACCTGTGGCTCGTGAGCTGCCCTACCGGACGAGGCTGTTCCAGAGGAACATCCGTTAACGTCGTTCATGATAAATCTATTACTCTGAATAAGCATAATTGTTCTTGGGAGCTACAACAGTGGTTTCCCGTTGCCTTCTGTCGGTTTGTGTACGGACTCTCCGCTAGCCTTCGGACTCCCTGCCCTACCCGCAAGGCAGCGGGAGCGAGAGGTTTTAAGGCGCCTCTTACCCGCCTGGTATTCCCTTCACTGAGCACCTGAGGCACTTTATAGGAGTATTAGAGTCACCTATTACCCCATCTCGCTCTCTGAGTCTACCGCCAGTTGGTCCGCCCCTGCTTATTTGGGTAAATCCTTATTCACAGAGATCCTCCATATCTGGAGGACTTTCACCATCCGCCACCTGTGACGCGCTGGGTTGGGGATGGTCGCTCCAGCTTTACCCAGATACATACATACATATATGTACATACATACATACATAATACATTACATACATAAACAAATACATACATAAATACACACTTACATACAAACACACATACATAAATACATACATACACACATACATACATACATACATGCCTGATAACTGACATTCATTCGAAAACAAAAGAAAAAAAAATTGCAGTCAAGTATAATGACGTTACTTTGTAGTAACATTGATATCAGAATAATCTGCGAACGGACGCATCAGCAGCAGGCCATTTTGCTCACAACCGAGAGGTCTACAAGAGAACTGTTAGGGACATACAAATGACTGACTGACTGACTGACTGATATCAGAAATATATTTCAGTGAGGTTGGCAACACTCCCTACCATCATGCATTGCGACAAAGCAGTAAAAAATATGGCGACCATGCAGGAAAAGGAAATGTTCCTCGTGAGGTTACAGAAAGCAAAATCTCCTGTAAATGTTTGGGGGCTTTTATAGGAAAGATTTCAAGAAAGGAAACGGTCCGCCATCTTAACAATCACTGATTTACTGGTTAAAACAGTTTCGAGAAAATGGCATCGTATTACACTTAAACAGGGAACAGATAGACTAAGTGTTTCAACAGAGGAATAATTTATGGACACCATGTATATCAATGCCACAGTACGTGGTTGCTCTATTTCTACATAGAAAAAAACACAGAGGAGTATTATGTTGCTAGTTGCAAGCCCTTGTTATAACATTGAAGCAACTGACATTGTGTGTGTGTGTGTATGAGGGGGGTAGAAGGAGAGAACAAGTCTCTGAGAACAGATTTCATTTGATCATTTCTTGAAATAGCTATAGATATCTGGATAGTATATCCCTCTTCAGGTAATGACCTATCACTAAAATAACCAGACAAGCTCTCACCTGGAATCCCCAGGGCAAAAGGAGACAACGAAGTCCTAGAAACACCTGGTGAAGGAGTCTCGAAGTCAGAGATAAGATAGATGGACTACACCTGGGGATGGATAGAAGAACCAGCCCAGGACAGAGATAAATGGAGAGCACTTGTTGGTGGCCTATGCCTCCAGATAAGGGTAAAGAAGGCGTGGTTGGTGGAACGGCAATTTCTAACTGGTCATTTCTCGTCAGTAAACATGTCCGTGAAGATTCTCGTCCAATTAGGTTTTTATTTACGGTCGCCATGGTGATTTAAAGCGGCAGACAACTCTGTTACCATTAATTGTAACTAAGAGCGGTCTGGTTTAAATTTGATCCCAGAATAGAAAGTAATAAAGGCGCTGCCACGGTGTTCAGACAACAGCGTTGCCATGGTGCTCAAACAACAGCGTTGCCATGGTGCTCAAAGAGCATATTCCGCTTGCTTCCTCAGGCATGGGGGAATTTGCTTATTGGACTCTTGGCTGGGAGTTCAGGTGGGCTGTTTCATAACTTTTCATCTGCCCTGTCTATAATTATGTTTTATCAAAGCTCTTATTAGGGCAGGGGAGAAAACCCAACAAACTTTCTGCTGCTAAATAAATGCAACACTGAAGAGTTACATTTTCTTTGCTTGTAAATCATATCATAGCTGTCTCTGCCCTCGATCATGTTAAGGTCCACCTCTACTAAATGAACCTTAGAAATTGACTTCATGTATCATCAACCAGTATAGTTTTCATTGTATATCAGTACTAAATTATGTGTGTTCAAAGGGAAATAACAATGAAATGACTGGACTCGCACAACTTTTTAAAAATGTAGTTAGAGTTCCTTGTTGGACAGCAGGTACCGTGTTCACTCTTAATACGGACGGTTCCCGATTTACATAGTTAATATGTTCAATTCCTTGTACGTATATCGGATTCCTGCGAACAGACTCATTATTAGTAGTACTCAGAACTGTTAGCCTGGAACCCATTCCATGTGCGAGTGAGTATAAACTACCTTGCCACCTTCAACTCTAAATCAGTTTGGTTCACGTTTCTTTCAATCATAGTGCAGAGTATGAAATGTCTGTGAAGACGCTAAGAAAGGATTCGTTATTTCTCTGAGATGTTTAACGCAGTTCGAACTATCTGGTGAGTTTTTTCCGGGAACAAACGGTATCTTGCCTTCTTCGAGGTGTGCTGGCTTGTACGTACATTCATCTGAGCTTCGCGCCTATTTTAAATGTTTTGAAGTAGATGGATGTGCCATCATGCATGTCGGATATTTTTTTTACGAAAGCCTCGATTTATGTGTGTTCGTTTTACGTATGCCGATAGCCCGTCAGTAGATTCATGCTTATTTTGTTTCTGCTACAGACCGCTCTCTGATGTTTTTCTATTTAAAATTCTTGTCTCAGCTTTCATTTCGTAATTAAACGCTGCGCAAACTCTGTGACAGAACATGTCGAGAGAGAGAGAGAGAGAGAGAGAGAGAGAGAGAGAGAGAGAAAGAGTATAAGATCGATCCCATATGGAGTCATTTATTTATTTATTCATTTTAATGAAAGTTCGCACGCTTTTAAATAAACATCGTATTTTCATTTCTTCTCCCGTCTTTGATTAATGGGTTACAGCGGGTAGAGTTCATAATTTAAAAAAAAAATTTCTATGGGACATTTCGTTCTCTCCGTTGATGATGATGATGATGATGATGATGATGATGATAGAGATAGATGTTGGTAGTGGTGTTCGTCACCTGAAAGTGGTAATATTCACAGTGACAATGTTCACAGGGATATACCACAGTGGTAATGTTCACAGGGATATATCACAGTGGTAATGTTCACAGGGATATATCACAGTGGTAATGTTCACAGGGATATATCACAGTGGTAATGTTCACAGGGATATATCACAGTGGTAATGTTCACAGGGATATATCACAGTGGTAATGTTCACAGGGATATATCACAGTGGTAATGTTCACAGGGATATATCACAGTGGTAATGTTCACAGGGATATATATCACAGTGGTAATGTTCACAGGGATATATCACAGTGGTAATGTTCACAGGGATATATATCACAGTGGTAATGTTCACAGGGATATATCACAGTGGTAATGCTCTGAAGGCAAATGCTGGTGGTGATGTTTATAAGGATAAATGTTGCCGATGATCTGCGATTTTGATGGATGACAGTGATGATGAGGACATGTACTATGACATAAAGATATGTGAAGTGGATAACAATATGTTCACAGGGATAAATCATAGTGGTGATGTTTTTTAGGGACAAATGGTGGAAATGTGTGCAGGATAATGAGATGGTGATGTATTCAGGATAATGTGGTGATGTGTACATGATAATGTGGTGACCTGTACATGATAATGTGGTGACGATGTGTGCAGGATAATGAGGTGGTGATGTTTACGGGATAATGTGGTGGTGATATCACAGGATAATGTGACGGTGATGTATTGAGGATAATGTGGTGATGTGTACGTCATAACGTGATGGTGATGTGTGCAGGACAATGAGGTAGTGATGTTTACGGGATAATGTGGTGGTGATATCACAGGATAATATGACGGTGATGTATTGAGGATAATGTGGTGGTGTGTACATCATAACGTGATGGTGATGTGTGCAGGATAATGAGGTAGTGATTCCTACAGGATAATAAGGGGAATGTGGTGATTGTACACGATAATGTGGTGGTGATATGTACATGATAATGGAGTGGTGATGTGTACTGGACCATGAGTTTGGTGATATGTACAGGATAATGAGGCGGTGATGTGTACAGGATAATACGGTGGTGATTGTACAGGGTAATGAGGTAGTGATGTTCATAGTTCTATATGATGGATCAGATGTTCACAAGGATACATGGTAGTGGTGATGTTTGAAGGAGTTGAAAAATGTGGTGATATTCAACCGGATAATTGATGATTGCGTTGATTTTAGGGACAATGATGATGGTGATGATTATAGGGATAATGATGATGGTGATGATTATAGGGATAATGATGCTGTTCATAGAGACAAATGGTGACTGTGATTTTCATACGATCAGGTGTTGGCAGGTCGTCATGACTTTCATTATATTTGTT
This sequence comes from Achatina immaculata, assembly GCA_009760885.1. NCBI lineage: Eukaryota > Metazoa > Mollusca > Gastropoda > Stylommatophora > Achatinidae > Lissachatina > Lissachatina immaculata. The sequence continues at coordinate 263,863 of CM019707.1, forward strand.
GACTTATGTAATATAAGTCTATGACCTATTCAGTAATTGAACCTTCTTCGTATGCTCCACCTCCATGAAATGGGTCAACATCTCTTTCTGTCTGAAGCAGAAGATAAGTATAATACAAAACAGCCTGTTGCCTATTTACAGGAAACTGTAAGAAGTATATATGAATACGAAAATCAGGATATTTAAGAGTATGTTCTAAGTGTACTACTCTATGGAAGTGAATGCTGGAAAATCACCAAAACCATAGAAAACAAGTTGAATTCTTTCCAGACTAAATGTTTACGAAGAATTAGAAAAATATTTTGGCCAGACACCATAAGAAATAACATCTTGTTGGCAGAAATGCAGATGAAGCCACTGACAACAATTATTGAGGAAAGACGCTGGCGATGGTTGGGACATGTGCTCCGAATGACTGATAACTCACTATCAAAAATAGCACTAAGATGGACACCACAGGGGAACAGAAGTAAGGGTAGACCAAAACAGACATGGAGAAGAACAACAGAAAGGATGTTGAGCAATAGAGGGCTCACCTGGGCAAGAGCAGAAAAAATGCGAAGGACAAGCATTTGTGGAAAACCCTTGCGGAAGTCCCATGTGCCCTGGGCACTTAAGGTTCAGAGAGAGAGAGAGAGAGAGAGAGAGAGAGAGAGAGAGAAGAAGAAGAAGAAGAAGAAGAAGAAGAAGAAGAAGAAGAAGAAGAAGTAGAATAGTAATAGTGCATTTTGACAACCAAAAAAAAAAAAAAGAAGCAAAATGGCAAAAAAAGAAGTAAAGGTAAAAGATTTTATTTGATGTTTCGTTATTTTTGTCGTTCCTGATAAAGGCATATCGCGGAAATATTGGTTTGCTACTGTTTGTTTTTACATTTCTGCTATGTGTTTATCTCATCTCTTCTTCTGCCTTCCTTCTCAGCTTCACATTTTTTTCTATTCTGTTTTTGTAAAACTGTACTATACCCGCATGATAAGCTTTATTCTCAAAGGTCAGTACTGCGTTTCTCTGAGGTGTGTTTCATATAGGGCTAAATTGTTGGCCTAATGGTGCTCAGCAGGAAAGACCAGAAGCCACATATGGATATTATCATCAACAGAAGCTGGAACAAGTGACAAACTACTGCTACTTAGGACATACACCAACTGAAGATCGGAGATATAAGACAGAGATAAAGAAAAGAATAGTAAAGGCAAAACATATATTCAGCATTAAGAAGAGAGCGCTGTTATCCATAAATCTGCCTATAAAAACAACATTAAGATTTATAAAATACTTGTATCTAATCAGTTTTATGGAGCAGAAACCTAGACTCTAAGCAAAAAGATGGAGAGAATGATTAATGCAGCAGAAATATGGTTCTACAGAAAACTAGGCCATATAACATGGAGAATGAAAATAGCAAATGCACAAGTTTTAGAACAGCTCCAAGTGCAATGTGAACTTCTCAAAAAATAAAAATGAAGAAAAGAAAATACTTTGGCCATATCAAAAGAAATATCAATATACTGAAGACAATACTAGAAGGAAAAGTGGAAGGATAAAGAGCAAGAGAAAGACAGAGATGTAGATGAGAAGATAACAGACGAGAATGAGAAGGACACAGCCTGGCTGAGCGCACCATCAAGGCGAAGGAAATTCATTACCATCAACCGTCGTTCTGGAGGAGGCACTTGATGATGATGATGATGATGATGATGATGGCACTGGCCTAAGCTAAAGATGAAGATGGAGATGAATGACAAAGGAAGTTGTAGTGAAGGTACCCACGTGGCTCTTAATCTCATATGCTCAGCCGAACTAGAAAAAATACAAGTAAATTATGATTCGACGAAAGCCCCGCCTTTCTCTGTCTCGGAAGAATTGCCCTTTTCTCTAGAACTGACCTCAGGCCCACTTTATCATCTCAGTTCTCCTTCAGTCTGTTGAAAGCAATGTCCTCCGACAGGTGAGATTTGCAGGTATGTTTCATTGTCCACTGTTTAATTTATCTCCCTTGGTCTACAACTCAAGTTCTTACAGGCAGTTTCGTTTCGTAGCTTTCCGATCACAGTTTTAGAATTCTTTTGTTTTTTATTTTATACATTCTTTTTGTCACAAACTTGCAACTTCTTTTAGTATGGTGCATTAATCACAGTTTTATGTGATTAATCTTGAGATCGGCAGTTATCAGCCATGGTAACTTAGAGAAGACCGTCTTGGACGGGAATATAACAGGGAAAAGAAAGAGAGGAAGACCAAGGCGAAGATGGCTGCAAGACATCATTGATAATCTGCATATGGATGCATCAGCAACAGGACATCTTGCTTACAACCGAGAGGCCTACAGGAGAGCTGTTAGGGAGGCAAAGTTCCGCAAAGGACATGCAAGTGGTTGACTGAGTTATCAGGGCATCGTTCTATGAGCGAAATAAGGAATAGCGGAAAGTATAATCAATGACCGTAGTATATTTCTTGATATTTAAAAAAGAAGGATATAACTTTTTGTTAAACAAGTGAACGTAATGCAGGCATGCGCAGAATAACATTCGTTCGGATAGCGTTCGATGGCATAGACGTCTCTGTTCCCAGTGTTATAAGGGAGATTTGTCAGTCCTCTGTACTCCCAACAGAGCAGAAGGCATCAACAAATGTTCCCCACCCAGTCTTGTCTTGAGCGAGTCAGGAGACCTTAAACCACGTCTTTCCCGTTCCCTTATTTTTTCACGTATTATGTGTCTCCATGTCCCCAATGGCCTGCCCTTTTTTCTTGTTTCTTTGCCTGCTCCAGTCAAGGCGGTAGTATATGGCCCAGTCATTTCCGTCTTCGTCTTTTGACCTCTTTAGTAATGTTCCTGTAAAAAAAAACCTCCCGATTGGAGAACTAGACGTAGGGAACTCAACAACCTCTCGCACGCAGCAAATGTTACTCACGTCTCGTGTAAAGAAAGCGGGTGTTACGCTGTACATGCTATGTCACAGTACAAAAGCAATGCAGATACACTACATTTTTCCATATATACGGCTCAACAACAATAAACAAAAACAAAACAAAAACAAAACGCAACACTAATGTAGTCGTAATGGACACCAAACTTCAAACTTGTATCAAAATTAATGTTTCATCTTGGCATGAAGAAACTTTAAGACTTTAACAATGAAATGATGTTCATTAAATTTGGTTTGGACTTTTATTCTTTGCACCTGAGGCCTCCGTTTCAGTAAGGTGTATGGCCTCCTCTGGCCTGTATCAGAGAACGACATCTCCTTGACGTGGATCCGATTAGCCGTTGGATCTGCTGTTGTGGGATGGCTGCCAACTCTTCCCACAGTGCAAGAGACAACTGTCGGAGATTGGTTGGCCCCACGTCTCGCTGGCGGGCTTGTCTGATGAGTTCATCCCATAAGTGTTCTGTTGGGTTCATGTTTGATAACATGGATGGCCACGGAGTGGTCTGGACGTTGTTGTCAGAGAGGAACTGGGTGGTGAGTTGTGCCACATGAGGTCGAACGCTAGCCTGCTAAAAAATCGACACTGGTGCAGCCAGAAGTAGAATGACGTGAGGACGAAGAAATTTAGCGACGTATCGTTGGGCACTCAGGCGTCCTTCAATTTGCGCCAGGTCACTTCTTCCCATGAAGTTGATCTTCCCCACACCAGTACACCTCCACCACCATGTGGAGGAGCCTCATCCACGCAGTTCTGGGCGTAGCGCTCATGGACTCTGCGGTAAACTTTTCTCCGTCTATCGTGTCGCTGGAGCAGAAAAAATGATTCATCACTAAATCAAACCCTTCTCCAATCATTCACAACGGTCCATTGACGATACTGTTTGCTCACTGCAGTCTGTTCTGGCGATGCCGGTCCGTAAGAATAGGACCTCTGTAGGGTCTTCTAGCCCAAAGACCAGCGTCGTGCTGCCGGTTCCTGACCATTTGATCTGAAATTCGACAACCTGCTGTCAGTGGCTGGACTATTGAGGACGCAGATGCAAATCGATTCCTGAGGTACGAAGCGGTCTTGGGCAGGAGTTGTGACTGTGGGTCTTCCACTGCGCGGCCGGTATGCAACTGAGCCAGTTTCTTGAAATCGTCTCCAAAAGCGACTAATGGTGCTTCTAACCACGATAAATTGTCTGGCCACTACACTCTGTGACTGTCCAGTCTGTAAACGTCCAATGATGATGGGTCGTTGTTCTGTAGTGAGATGAGCCATACTTGCGTATTAAATTTTCAAATGAATTTATTCGAGGAGCGTTAATCTTGTATAAACATGGTCAGTGAGTTTTGTGTTCAGTAAGTTTCACGGGATTCTCTTGAACCTGTCATGAGTTATTGTCAAAAATGCTGTTTTGACGAGTGTCGCTTTTCTGTGCTCATGAATCATCTGCTGAGTACAATTCATGTCAGCACCCGAAGTTGATGTCCAAAATGAACATTTCAGGCAATTTGCCCTTGTCTGATCAGCAAACTTCAGTTTAAATCGCAACATCGTATTTAGTGAGTTTTTTTATGCAATATAGTTTTGCTGGGTATATAATATAGTGTTCGCACAACATTCACATCACATAACGTCCTGTTTCACAGAACTTATCGTGGACGTTCGCACGTGTGGTTACCTGGGCCAATGGGGAGAAAAGAATAGAACCACTGCCACCTTCCACGCACGACGTAAGAGGCGACTAAGGATGTTGGGGGGTAGGTGAGCGATCTGTTCCCTGTAAAAAAAAAAACAAACAAACTGGAACGTTGACAGGAAAATCAGGAAACGTTGTCTTGGACAAGAAAGGGACTTTGATAAGAGAGCTTTTTTTAAAAAGGAGTTATACGAAGAAGACACACCAGATGTGGACACTGTGTGTAATAGTGCTAAAGAAATGTGGAGCAAATCATGTGAAGAGACAGTGGGATTTAAGAAACTTCAGCACAAGGGGTGGATTACATTGGAAACACCGAAGAAGATAGACAGAAGGACAAAAAATGGCCTCAGCTCAGACAGAATCAGACAGATGATTGATACGTTCTCGGCATAGGGTACAACAGATTATTTGTGGACACCTTTTTGGGGGTTATTTCTCAACATAGTGCCCTTGCAAAGTTTATGCACTTAGTCCAGCGATCCTTGGAGAATACGGATCCCTTCTTTGTAAAAGTCAACATCTTGTGCCAGTAGAAATTTGTCTACGTCATGAATGACGTCATCATCTGAAGCAAATTTACGACCACTGAGCTTCTTTTTGAGTTTGGTAAACAGGTAATAGTCCGAAGGGGCCAAATCTGGGGAATAAGGAGGATGTTCAAGAAGCTGGAAGCCGCATTCATTAATGGCAGCCATTGCTACCACCGACTTGTGAACTGGAGCTTTGTCTTGATGAAGGATGACTCCTCTCATCAATTTCCCTCTACGTTTTTCCTTCAGTTTGACCTGCAGTTGCTTCACAAGATTAGTGTAATAGGCCCCGGTGACCATTTTGCCCTTTTGAAGATAGTCTACTAATAGCACACCTTCCGAATCCCAAAAGATGGAAGCCATCACTTTGCCTGCAGACAGAACCACCCTTGCTTTATTTGGAGGTGGGGATCCATGTTTCCACTGCTTTGACTGTTCTTTGGTTTCTGGTTGAAAATGATGAACCAAAGTCTCATCCATAGTCACAAATTGCTAAAGAAACTTTTCAGGATCTGTGCAAAAATGGCCAAGATTGTCTCTTGACATGTTGAGACGCTGTCGTTTGTGATTAGCTCCAAGAAGTTTCGGAACCCATCGAGCAGAGACTTTTGTCAATTGTAGATCATTGTGTACGAAGAATTAGAAAAATATTTTGGCCAAACACCATAAGAAATAACATCTTGTTGGTAGAGATGCAGATGAAGCCACTGACAGTAATTAATGAGGAAAGACGCTGGCGATGGTTGGGACATGTGCTCTGAATGACTGATAACTCACTACCAAAAACAGCACTAAGATGGACACCACAGGGGAACAGAAGTAAGGGTAAACCAAAACAGACATGGAGAAGAACAACAGAAAGGATGTTGAGCAATAGAGGGCTCACCTGGGCAAGAGCAAAAAAAAGGCAAAGAACAGGCATTTGTGGAAAACCCTTGCGGAAGCCGCATGTGCCCTGGGCACTTAAGGTTCAGAGAGAGAGAGAGAGAGATCAGTGTGAATAATGGCATGAACACGTTCCTGGGAGATGCCCAACTCAGTAGCAGTGTACCGCTCAGTTAGTCGTCGATCCTTCATTATCATGTCATGGATTCTGCCGGTGATTTCATCGGTGGTTACCGTTCTTGGTCTTCCTGGACAGGGATCATTTTCCAGACTCTCCCTTCCATGTTTGAACTGAGCTGCCCATTTCTTCGTTGTGCTGTAAGAAGGGGCACTTTCCCCTAAAGTCTGTACCATATCCTCATGGATCTCCTTCGATGATAAGCCCTTCGTGCAGAGGTAGCGAATGACTGCTCTATGAGATATTTTATCCATTTTCTCAATTTCTGCCACCCCTTACTACTTCAGTAGCCTGTAGAAAAATTGGTTGAAGTTGAATTTCTTGAAACTTGGTGTTTAATCTTACATTAACCTGATCTACAAATGCACCTAATATCAGCTGTGTGTTTCAAGTATTTGTACCTTATGCCGAGAACTTATCAATCACCCCTCGTACAATTTGACCCATAAAGAGGTTTAGGAAAAGCGTAAAGAAAGATAGACAGGTCTATTTTGATAATATGGCAGGACAGGCAGAAGAAGCAGCTGGTAAAAACAATATGACAGATTTGTTGGCAAATAGCCCATGTAGGATAAAAAAGCCCATCAAAAACAAGGAAGGTAAGGTAGTAATATCAGAAGAAGAGTAGATACAAAGATGGGTGGAATACTTCAGCAGAATAGGCCAGCACCGGCAGAAACAAAGGAGATACTAGCAGCAGAATATACTCCAGACATAAATGTAGAACCACCCAGCAAGGCCGAAATTGAACAGGCTATCTCAGAGTTGAAGAGAAATAAGGCACCGAGTCCAGATGGAATTGTAGCAGTAGTGTTCTTAGCGAGGAAAGAAATAACAACAGAAATATTACTCTTACTATTTAGCAAGATTTTTGGAAGAAGAGAACGTCCCAGACGACTGGATAGAGGCCCAGCTTATAAAACTCCCTAAGAAAGGAGATCTATTAGAATGTAAGAACTATAGAGGCATCTCCCTGCTCTCAGTACACAGCAAGATCTTCAGCAGGATTTTGCTAAATAGAATTAAAACATCTGTAGACAGTAAACTAAGAGAAGAGCAAGCAGGTTTCAGGCAAGGAAGATCCTGTACTGACCACATTGTTACAATGTGAATAATAATAGAACAGTCAATAGAGTGGAATTCTTCACTGCTAGTTACAATCAATGATTACGAGAAGGCATTTGATAGTTTAGATGGTAGAATGCTGTGGAAACTACTGGAACACTATGGTATCCCAGACAAGATAACAAAGCTTATAAAGACCGTATATGAAGGAACAGCTTGTAGAATCGTGCATGGAGGAACTCTCACAGAAAGTTTTAAAGTGGAAACAGGCGTGCGGCAGGGATGTTTGCTATCACCATTCCTATTTCTTCTAGCAATTGACTGGATCATGAAAATAACCACGCAAAAGAAAAGAAATGGGATACAGTGAGCATTATGGAACCAATTAGAAGATCTTGACTTTGCGGATGATGTGGCACTTTCGGCACAAAGCCACATACAAATGCAAGAGAAACTTCAGATCTTAAGCAAGAATTCAGTTAAACTGGGACTATATATTAACAGGCAAAAAAACAAAGATAATGAAAAGTAATAGTGCATGCATTAGCCTCATAGTAACTGAGGGAATGCCAATTTAGGAAGTAGAGTATTTCATATATTTAGGCAGCATAGTGGATAACTACGGGGGAACGGAAAAAGATGTTAAAGCTAGAATAACCAAGGCCAGGACAGCATTTATCCAACTTAACAAAATATGGTTATCTAAGAACATTAAAACAAGAACCAAACTTAGGCTTTTCAATACAAACATAAAGACTGTCCTGCTATATGGTTCAGAGACATGGGTTATGGCCAAGACAATACAACAGAGGATACAAACATTCATGAACTACTGCTTGAGGAGGATTTTAAACATTAAATGGCAGGACAAGATCATAAACGAGAAGATCTGAGAAAGGGCAGGATGAGAACCTATGAACCTACAAATTATGTCTTGGAAATAGAGATGGAGTGGTCACACTCTGAGGAAACCAGACACCAGCATAGCAAGACAGGCACTGACATGGCATCCTCAAGGAAACAGAATTCGAGGAAGACCTAGACTTACCTGGAGAAGAGAAATTATGACATTGCTCAGAGACAAGGGATAGATATGGAAGGAAGTAGAGAATAATTCCAAGAACAGGGATGACTGGAGAGCCTTTATTCGTGGCCTATGCTCTCAAGGGAGTGAAAGGCGATGATGATCATGATGATGATGATGATGACGATGACGATGACGATGATGATGATGAAGACGACGACGATGATGATAAAGACGACGACGATGATGATGATGACGACGAAGACGATGATTATGATGATGATGATGATGATCCTGGACGTTAACTCAGTGCATGATCTTATTCCAAATATATCATAAATACCACTGTTTCCTATATAAAAAAGCACATTGCTGAGTCGTCGCGTTAATAACTGTTATATTTTGTCAACTCCAGATCGATGTGTACATTTTTCAAGTAACTAACCGCGTGTGTAAGTCGACAGACTCTTGTTTAGCGCTACAGGACTAAGGTGATAGCAGCATGGAAGCGACCAGCCACACAATGTTTACAGTTTGATTTCAGCACGTTCTCCGGCTTCCTCTGTGTTTCTGGGATCTGTAGTTTGTTTTCTAGGGGCAAGTCTAGAAACATAAAATGTGTTTTTGTGTGTGTGTCCCTAAATAGAAAGAAGACGAAACATGTTTTCTTTATTTTTCCTACAACACAACTGATTGGTGAGTGTCTATTTTAGTTATTGTTCTTTGTATGTCAATAAAAAAAACTCTAAATTACCCTTCTTCTTCTTCTTCTTCTTCTTCTTTTCTTCTTCTTCTTCTTCTTCTTCTTCTCTATGTCCTCTTCAGACACCTATTTTGAAGTGCGGGAATGATTTCGGACATGGAGTGAACTACAGTGGCTTGATCAAAGTCCTTGGATGGATCCCAGGAACAGATTTCTCTGCAGGCTCCACTACCGTGTAAACAGAGCTGGGCGTGATTCTACTAGCACGGCTGAATAAACGCAAAAAGGGGCTGTCACACGGACCACCTGGAGGAGGTGGAATATGAAAGTGGCCTGCTCCCGGGGTGCTCGACATAATAGTTGCACCGCCTTTCTAGCGCAGTCATCTACGATTTGACTGTACTCCTTATCCAGAACCATAATGTTTGTTTATTTTTCTGCAGGTAACGTTTCATAGCCCCTTATCCATTACCATCTTCTTACTTATCAGTGATACAGAGAAACACTTACCAAATATTTTACTGCAACATGTTTTAACTTTCTGACTTGTCTGTGTTATGACTGCAGTGATATAGTTCTAGTCTGTGTTATGACTGCAGTAATATAGTTCTAGTCTGTGTTATGACTGCAGTAATATAGTTCTAGTCTGTGTTATGACTGCAGTAATATAGTTCTAGTCTGTGTTATGACTGCAGTGATATAGTTCTAATCTGCGTTATGACTGCAGTGATATAGTTATAATCTGTGTTATGACTGCAGTAATATAGTTCTAGTCTGTGTTATGACTGCAGTGATATAATTCTAGTCTGTGTTATGACTGCAGTGATATAGTTCTAGTCTGTGTTATGACTGCAGTGATATAGTTCTAGTCTGTGTTATGACTGCAGTGATATAGTTCTAGTCTGTGTTATGACTGCAGTAATATAGTTCTAGTCTGTGTTATGACTGCAGTAATATAGTTCTAGTCTGTGTTATGACTGCAGTAATATAGTTCTAGTCTGTGTTATGACTGCAGTGATATAGTTCTAATCTGCGTTATGACTGCAGTGATATAGTTATAATCTGTGTTATGACTGCAGTAATATAGTTCTAGTCTGTGTTATGACTGCAGTGATATAATTCTAGTCTGTGTTATGACTGCAGTGATATAGTTCTAGTCTGTGTTATGACTGCAGTGATATAATTCTAGTCTGTGTTATGACTGCAGTGATATAATTCTAATCTGTGTTATGACTGCAGTAATATAGTTCTAGTCTGTGTTATGACTGCAGTAATATAGTTCTAATCTGTGTTATGACTGCAGTAATATAGTTCTAGTCTGTGTTATGACTGCAGTGATATAGTTCTAATCTGCGTTATGACTGCAGTGATATAGTTATAATCTGTGTTATGACTGCAGTAATATAGTTCTAGTCTGTGTTATGACTGCAGTGATATAATTCTAGTCTGTGTTATGACTGCAGTGATATAGTTCTAGTCTGTGTTATGACTGCAGTGATATAATTCTAGTCTGTGTTATGACTGCAGTGATATAATTCTAATCTGTGTTATGACTGCAGTAATATAGTTCTAGTCTGTGTTATGACTGCAGTGATATAGTTCTAGTCTGTGTTATGACTGCAGTGATATAGTTCTAGTCTGTGTTATGACTGCAGTGATATGGTTCTAGTCTGTGTTATGACTGCAGTGATATAGTTCTAGTCTGTGTTATGACTGCAGTAATATAGTTCTAGTCTGTGTTATGACTGCAGTAATATAGTTCTAGTCTGTGTTATGACTGCAGTAATATAGTTCTAGTCTGTGTTAAGAACGCAGTAATATAGTTCTAGTCTGTGTTATGACTGCAGTAATATAGTTCTAATCTGTGTTATGACTGCAGTAATATAGTTCTGCATCAGCAGCAGGCCATCTTGCTTACAACCGAGAGGCCTACAGGAAAACTGTTAGGGAGGCAAAGTTCCGCAAGGGACATGCAAATGAATGAATGAACTCCCAGCATGCCTAATCTACATTCACGTGTGATAATATCACTGTGTTAACCCTACAAACTTACGCCACGAGATATAACCCGCTTAGTATTAGGTTCATGGCTTGAACATCTAATCAGCGTGAGAATGAACCTGGTTCAGATCAAAAGCGAGTTGGCCACCTGGTCTGTGTTACATAAGCTTTAAAAGGTGCATGTCTGAGCATTTGTTTATAAACACGCCTGCTAGTGAAAGAAGAAGAACAAGAAGAAGAAGAAGAAGAAGAAGGTGCTGGAATGACTGGTTAGGCACTGCCCACGTCTGTAACAGAATAGCCATTCTGTTCAGAGAGTTTTTGTGTATTGCTAATAATTGTGTTGCGTAGACTACGTCATTAGGAAAGTACGTGTGCAAAGAAGTCGTTAAAAAGGTCCGTGTGAAAAAAGCCGGTCGTTAGGCAGTCTATGTGTGGAACGTTGAACTGGATGGACGTGTTGGGCGAACGAGAATGGGGTAGAGCGAGTCTTGTTGTCAGAATTAGTTTAGTTTGTTTTTCTGTGTGGCTGCAGTCCTTGGTTAGCCTGTAAGTATGGTTTTTTTGGTATGAATAAATGATTTGTAAGGTTTCCTTGCCCATGTGGCGTAGACATTTCACGCCGGGCATTTGTTGCTGTGAATTTCTGTAATAAATGTGTGTGTCTGATGATAAACTACACCAATTGGCTTTGTGGAAATTCTCATTGTTGACCAGTTTGTTTTGGTCGGAAGACTGCCAAGTTATGTTCAAGTTGTTGTATTGTACTATCTTTTGTGGAGTTGAAAGCCTGGGTGTCTTGTTGTATTTTCTTAGTGTATAATACAGAAAATTAGGTGATGGTTAGAACACCAGCAACAAGAAGAAACTTATAAGTTGAAACTGTACTCCACAAGAAGTAGTCATACAATCCAGTAGTCATACATATATGTTAGAGAGAGTCAATCAAAACCAGTAGTCGCCTTGTAGGGAGAATCCTGCTTCAGTGGCGCCGTGATTCTGCTTTACGTCCTGGATGAGAGAAGTGTCCAGAAATAAGGACGGCCATGTTGTCGTAATATTGAAAAAAAAAAAACATGAAATCTCCCATTCTTGAAATTGAGATGTATGCGGAAGTGAAAGAATGGAAGGCGCTAGGTGTGGACGCAAGGAGGTGGGGGGATATATAATCAGTAGCTTTAACTTAACATAAATTATCGCTGGGAAAAAAACAAAACACACAGATAATACTAAAATAAAATAAAGCCAGGTTGAAATATATCACTAAAGAAAACACATCAAATAGAAATATATCACTAAAGAAAACACATCAAATAGAAATATATCATCATAGACAAAACAACAACTGAAAATGCATCACCGAAAATAAATCATCACCTGGAAATATATCATTCATTCATTCATTCATTTGCATGTCCCTTGTCGAACTTTGCCTCCCAAACAGCTCTCCTGTAGGCCTCTTGGTTGTGAGTAAGATGTCCTGCTGCTGATGCTTCCATTTGCAGATCATCAACAATGTCTTCAGCCATCTTTGTTTTGGTCTTCCTCTCTTTCTTTTTCCCATTATGTATCCCTTACAAGACGGTTTTCTCTAGATTATCATGACGTTTAATGTGTCCAAAATATTTCAGTTTTCTCTCTTTAATCCTCTTTACTAGCCAGTCTTCTTCAATATTAAGTTCTTGTAGTATAGATATATTTGTTCTTTTTTGTGTCCATGATATTTGAAGAACTCTTCTGTAGCATTTACATTCAAAGGTATTTATATGTTTCTCAGCTGTTTTGTTAAGTGTCCAGGTCTCACAGGCATATGTTGCGATGGGGAAGATGCATGCCCTTAAAATCTTGTTTTTGTGGTTCTGTCCGCTCCTCTCCACAGATTCTTTAGTTGTTTTACTTTCTGAAGAGCAATAGATGTCCTCCTTTTAATTTCCCTCATTGTATCTCCATTATTAGTTAGTAGTGATCCAAGATATTCAAAACTCTCCACATCTTCCAGTTTCTCCTCATTGATACATATTTCAGCTGCCTTGTTTGTTTTGTCAGTTGTCATCAATTTAGTTTTCTTCGCATTAAGATAGAGGTTCTGCTCTTCGCTGTTCTTACGGACTGACATAATTAGTTTTTCCATTCCTTTTTGTGTTGTGGACAGCAATACTGTGTCATCAGCATATCTAATCTGTGGTATTTCATAACCTCCAATTGTTATGGCATCGTAATATTATTTGTCTACATGTTCTCTAACATTCCTCATTATATGCAAATTTTATAACGATAGAAAAAAACGTGGCTTCGTCATTTCATCAAAACCGACTGTGTGGGGTATTCTACAGGAAACATAAACAAAACAAAACAAAACAAAAAACAAAAAACCTAAACTTCCTAACGTGTTATGAATTCAGCGTGCGCATGTCGTGTGACCTCTAATCGAGGAAATGAACTTTTAACATTTGAAAGTTTGTTTAGTATAACAGGACAGGAAAGTTAGATTGTGCATGCCCGCTCCAGTGTTTACGTGCACACAAATCTTGGGCAGATTGGAGACGGGCCGCAAATGTCAAGGGCGTGATTTTGTCACTTTAGAGCAGACAAGATCAGACTGTGGATGCTATAGAAGGGTTTTAATCAGAGAGAGAGACAGACAGACAGAGAGAGACAGACAGAGAGACAGAGACAGACAGAGACAGAGAGAGACACGAAGAGAGACAGAGAGAGACAGAGAGAGAGACACAGACAGAGACAGAGACAGAGAGACACAGAGAGAGACAGAGACAGAGAGAGACAGAGACAGAGAAAAACATACAGAGAGACAGAGAGAGACAGAGACAGAGAAAAACAGACAGAGAGACAGAGAGAGACAGAGACAGAGAAAAACAGACAGAGAGACAGAGAGAGACAGAGAGAGAGACAGAGAGAGACAGAGACAGAGAAAAACAGACAGACAGAGAAAAACAGACAGAGAGAGACAGAGACAGAGAGAGACAGAGACAGAGAAAAACAGACAGAGAGAGACAGAGAGACAGGCAGAGAGAGACAGAGAGAGACAGACAGAGACAGACAGAGAAAGACAGAGACAGAGAGAGACAGAGATAGAGAGAAAGACAGAGACAGAGAGAGAGAGAGACAGAGAGAAATTCAGGGAAGACTTGAAGACAGAAATATGACAAAATTAAGTAATCCGATATGTGTCTGTATGTGTGTACGTTTGTATGCATGTATGTTTGTTTGTCTGTTTGTTTGTCGAGTCTCATATCATAATTTTCATACAGCAGACAGCCGCTGGGAACAACTGTGTTAAGAACACACTTATCTTAACATAGTGTTTGTCAGACAGGGAACATAGATCTGATTGCTTAAAAACTTTGACCTACTTCTGTAGCCCAGAAACCTGTGGCAATCAACACTGATTGTAATTGTTATTTTTGTAAAATGTAATGTCAGGTTGGTGGACGGATGGGGACATGGAGATCGCCGGCGGGGATGAGGAAAATCTGATGTGAAACCAATAAATCCAGGACATGACATGGGTCTCTACAACAGTGGCTACCAGAATGAGGTCAACAAAACAGAGCCACCAGACTACGGGGAATGGGCAGGTGGCGGGGAATAGATATCGTTAAAGCACTCATCGGATTCCTCATCCCAAAGTCAGAGTGTCTCTGTGGAACTGTCTCAAAGCCGTTGGGTCTGACGTGGAGATGGGGCTTCAAGATCGCTGTCTAACTAATGAACTCAAGCGTGCCAGCTGTAGATCGCTGTCTAACTAATGAACTCAAGCGTGCTAGCTATAGATCGCTGTCTAACTAATGAACTCAAGCATGCCAGCTATAGATCGCTGTCTGACTAATGGAAGAGCATCTTCAGCTCCTTATTCTGCTTTACTAAATACTGCAAGTTGCCAATCTTGCAAGTTGTGGGTCCTGCAAGCTGTGGGTCCTGCAAGCTGTGGGTCTTGCAAGCTGTGGGTCCTGCAAGCTGTGGGTCTTGCAAGCTGTGAGTCCTGCAAGCTGTGGGTCTTGCAAGCTGTGGGTCCTGCTGTTTATTTCCATGACATACTGCAAGATCTTTCTGACTAATTCCAGAACATATTCCGCTACTCTTGTACTGAGTTGGATTGTCTGACATTAGCATGGCTTCCAAATCTGCCATTAGCATGGCTTCCAAATCTGACATTAGCATGGCTTCCAAATGTGCCATTAGCATGGCTTCCAAATCTGACATTAGCATGGCTTCCAAATCTGCCATTAGCATGGCTTCCAAATCTGCCATTAGCATGGCTTCCAAATCTGACATTAGCATGGCTTCCAAATCTGACATTAGCATGGCTTCCAAATCTGACATTAGCATGGCTTCCAAATCTGCCATTAGCATGGCTTCCAAATCTGACATTAGCATGGCTTCCAAATCTGCCATTAGCATGGCTTCCAAATCTGACATTAGCATGGCTTCCAAATCTGACATTAGCAGAGGAACAACTGGGGACTGAAATATCCTGATAAGATCCATGATCATTTCTGACATTCCATTAACATTTTTTAACGCATAACAGAATTCTTCTCTATAATAAACAATGAGACATTAGACTCTCTCTTTCACTCTCTCTGTCTTTCTCAAAGTCCATGCCTACAGGAGTAAGATATCATGTCCTTCTACAACCCTCTATCACTTGTGCATCTCAACAGGCTTTTCATTGAGAATTTCCCGTGCCAGGATGCCAAACCATCAAACACCTTTTCTCTCTGTCTACCTCCGTCTCTTAAACCTTCGATCTTTTCTGTTGCCATTAGGTGCTCTAGCCCGCCTCTCCTCCGAAAATGCCCCACCCCCACAGATCTGGACCGTCATTTTCTGATCTTTGTTTATAATTTTCCTAGTTTCCTGTGCCTCTTCCAGAACTTCTTCGTTCAAATTTCTCGCTGACCGTGGTACCTTCAACATTCTTCTTAAGAACCACATTTCAGATGATTCCAGCCTTCTTTGTCCGACTTCTTCCTTAGTGACTGTCGAAGCTTCGCATGCATAGGATTGGCTCAATGTAGAGATTATAGCCCTCTCTTCCTGACTTTCACAGACATCCGTGTCTGATTTTTCCAAGAGTCTTCCGTTTTTTGTTGTTGTTGCTGTTTAAAGTATCATTCCCGCTTGACTGTCAGCTTGTCTGATGTCTTTTCCATTTAAATCAGTCTGGTTCAAGAATTCTAGATTGTACTTCAGGTATAATATAGTTTTTAAAATATACAATAAAAACCATTCAGCGATCAATTTTAGTTGATTCCCTTCAAGCTAGTTCTTTCCAACAAAATAAACTGCTAGGCAAAAAAAAAAAACCCGAGGGTACGAGAGAAGTGATGGGGGTAGTGGGGGTGGGGTGTCCTGCCAGGGAAGGCAACAGTTTCTGTAACAGCGGGTTTAGAAGAAAAAAAAAAAAGAACACCAGAATAATGTTTGCTCTTCCTGGAGTGTGGGGGTATGTTGGGGGGAGGGTGGGGGGGGTGGGGGTGGGGGGTTAATGTTGCAGGATACCAAGCCAACAACACAAAAAGGAATGGGAAAAACTAATTATGTCAGCCCGTAAGAACAGCGAAGAGCAGAACCTCTATCTTAATGCAAAGAAAACTAAATTGATGACAACTGACAAAACAAACAAGGCAGCTGAAATATGTATCAATGAGGAAAAACTGGAAGAAGTGGAGAGTTTTGAATATCTTGGATCACTACTAACTAATAATGGAGATACAATGAGGGAAATTAAAAGGAGGACATCTATCGCTCTTCAGAAAGTAAAACAACTAAAGAATCTGTGGAGAGGAGCAGACAGAACTACAAAACAAGATTTTTGAGGGCATGCATCTTTCCCATTGCAACATATGCCTGTGAGACCTGGACACTTAACAAAACAGCTGAGAAACACATAAATGCCTTTGAATGTAAATGTTACAGAAGAGTTCTCAAATATCATGGACACAAAAAAGAACAAATATATCCATACTACAAGAACTTAATATTGAAGAAGGTTGGCTAGTAAAGATGATTAAAGAGAGAAAACTTAAATATTTTGGCCACATTAAACGTCATGATAATCTAGAGAAGACCATCTTGTAAGGGTACATAATGGGAAAAAGAAAGAGAGGAAGACCAAGGCGAAGATGGCTGCAAGACATCGTTGATGATCTGCAAATGGATGCATCAGCAGCAGGCCATCTTGCTTACAACCAAGAGGCCTACAGGAGTGCTGTTTGGGAGGCAAAGTTCCACAAGGGACATGCAAATGAATGAATGAATGATACCAAGCCAAGCTGTTGACCCACGTGCCATGTCTATTCTTATATTTTTGTGACGTGATGTAGACTTTGGTAATCACCTCCCTTCTCTGTAGCATCGGTTATGATGAAGGCATTGGTGGAAAAGAGTTTAGAGCAGCTGTTCTTTAAGCTTTTCTTTTTTCTTCGTGGACCCTTCCTCTCCGCCCAGAGAACAGCTGTGGTCCCTCATTACCGACCTGGGAACAGCTGTGGTCCCTTATTAAAAATAAAACAATAAACAAGACACAGATGACGCCGAGATTCTTCTTCCTTTTTTTTTTAGATATCAAGCCAGTCCGTTTGCTGGTCCATGGGGCAGGCAAGAATTGTTCAGGCAAGAATTACAGGATCACTGACATTTCAGGACAAGCCAGGTATGTCATAAAGTAATCATCATCATCATCATCATCATCATCATCATCATCATCATCATCATCATCATCATCATCGTCATCATCATCATCATCATCATCATCGTCATCGTCATCATCATCATCATCATCATCATCATCATCATCATCATCATCATCGCCTTTCACCCCCTTGAGAGCACAGGCCAGGGATAAAGGCTCCCATGTCATCCCTGTTCTTGGAATTATGATTTTAATCACACCACCTACCAAAAATGTACCACTGTTGCTATTAACCTGCTGTCTTGTTCTTGTTCTTGTTCTTTTTCCCTGGAACTACGAGCTGGTGTTCTCTGCAGCTGAAGCGATGAAGATGTTGAGACACAGCATCGTACCGGATTAGGCGTGAGGTACGGAGGGTCTGTTCCCCGGATTGGTCAGCACCGGTCAGATATCACACACAGTTTTAGAAATATCGAGCACCCATCCAGGCAGCAGTACCACTTAAATCATTCTTATGCAATACTGCCCTGTCCAGATACCAATACTGCCCTGTCTAGACACCAATACTGCCCTATCCAGACCCCAATACTCCCCTGTCCAGACACCAATACTGCCCTGTCTAGACACCAATACTGCCCTGTCTAGACACCAATACTGCCCTGTCTAGACACCAATACTGCCCTGTCTAGACACCAATACTGCCCTATCCAGACCCCAATACTGCCCTGTCTAGACACCAATACTGCCCTGTCTAGACACCAATACTGCCCTGTCTAGACACCAATACTGCCCTACCAGACACCAATACTGCCCTATCCAGACACCAATACTGCCCTGTCTAGACACCAATACTGCCCTGTCTAGACACCAATACTGCCCTGTCTAGACACCAATACTGCCCTGTCTAGACACCAATACTGCCCTACCAGACACCAATACTGCCCTATCCAGACACCAATACTGCCCTGTCTAGACACCAATACTGCCCTGTCCAGACACCAATACTGCCCTGTCTAGACACCAATACTGCCCTATCCAGACCCCAATACTCCCCTGTCCAGACACCAATACTGCCCTGTCCAGACCCCAATACTCCCCTGTCCAGACACCAATACTGCCCTGTCCAGACCCCAATACTGCCCTGTCCAGACACCAATACTGCCCTGTCCAGACCCCAATACTCCCCTGTCCAGACACCAATACTGCCCTATCCAGACCCCAATACTCCCCTGTCCAGACCCCAATACTGCCCTGTCCAGACCCCAATACTGCCCTGTCCAGACCCTAGTACCGCCCTGTCCAGACCCCAATACCGCCCTGTCCAGACACCAATACTGCCCTGTCCAGACCCCAGTACCGCCCTGTCCAGACCCCAATACTGCCCTGTCCAGACCCCAATACTGCCCTGTCCAGACACCAATACTGCCCTGTCCAGACACCAATACTGCCCTGTCCAGACACCAATACTGGCCTGTCCAGACCCCAGTACCGCCCTGTCCAGACACCAATACTGCCCTGTCCAGACCCCAGTACCGCCCTGTCCAGACACCAATACTGCCCTGTCCAGACACCAATACTGCCCTGTCCAGACCCCAGTACCGCCCTGTCCAGACCCCAATACTGCCCTGTCCAGACCCCAATACTGCCCTGTCCAGACACCAATACTGCCCTGTCCAGACCCTAGTACCGCCCTATCCAGACCCCAATACTCCCCTGTCCAGACCCCAATACTGCCCTGTCCAGACCCCAATACTGCCCTGTCCAGACCCTAGTACCGCCCTGTCCAGACCCCAATACCGCCCTGTCCAGACACCAATACTGCCCTGTCCAGACGCTTGGTTTTAAAGTTATGGACCCTATCCTTAAACCCATTTGTATTTAACTAATACTGGTCCTTTGGAATGTATTTCTCCAATGGCTTATAATATTATATGCACACACCCACACATATATATTTATTATATTCACATATAGTATATAGAGATATATAAAAATAAGAAAAATAAGAGAGAGACATTGTACTTTCACAGGACATGCAACGAGAAGAGGGGGCATTGAAAATATTATAACAACAGGAAAAATAGAGGGAAGAAGAGCAAGGGGAAGACCAAGAGAAATGATACTGGACAGTCTGACGGGATGGTGTGAGAGGAGATCACCAACTGAGCTGATGGCATCCATGAAGGATCGTGTACTCTGGAAAAGCGTAATAGCCAACGCCAGTCGGCACGTCACCTGATGATGATGATAGTATATAGACACACACGTATAATATATACACGTACATACATATGATATCTCCCCTTTCCACGTTGCATTCAGTGGAGGCAGTTCGAGAGCGACCGCTGCAAGGCATATCTTGGATGCTCGTGTTTCCATCTTTGAAATGTTTCACCTACCTCCTAACACTCCTAGCACCCATACACATATCTCCATGAGCAATTTGAAGACTTTGGAGGAAGTTTTAATAAGTATGTAAACACGGACACATATATACAAAGGTGCATGATTTTCTAATTTGTCCATATTCTTCAGCTGGTCAAGACCCTTGCCTAAAGTTTATTTTCCCCGAAAATGTAATTTTAAAAATCATAATAAATGTACTATCGAAAATGCAGCACACTCAGAACCTGTGTCTGGTCAAAATAAAACAAAATCATCCCTGGATGAGACTCAACCTCTAGCTTTTTGCTGGCGTGTACACATGTTACTTACTGAGCCAAGTTCTCAGTTCATGAAGGAAATCACTCCAAGCGAAGAATGTAAGAGACATAATATTTTGTTAAAATCACATTAAGGAGAAGAATTAAGTACAGATTTGTTTTCCCGTTCATTCAGCTTTCCTAGCCATTGTGGCTCATTGCTACAGACAAGGCTTGTCTCCACTCTTCTCTACTCTTTGTCTTCCTCTGTAAGTTGTCTACTCTGAGGACTTGTAAGCTTTCTTCCAGGCTGTCACTCCACCTTTGTCTAGGTCTGCCTTTTGGTCTGTCTCCGTTAATCACATCTGTATAATCTTTTTTTGTCTGTCTATTCTCTTCCATCCTCCCTAGTGTCCAAGCCATCTCATCTTTCTTGTTTTTCATAATGATAGATTTAAGTGAAGACATAATTAGCTTGTGTATTTCTTTGCTATTTCTAATTTTTCATTTGTTTGATATAAGATCTCTACCTGCTCCACAATAATACTGTCCACAACACAAAAAGGAATGGAAAAACTAATTATGTCAGTACATAAGAATAGTGAAGAGCAAAACCTTTATCTTAATGTGAAGAAAACTAAATTGAAGACTACTAACAAAACAAATAAGGCAGCTGAAATATGTATCAATGAGGAAAAATTGGAAGAAGTGGAGAGTTTTTAATATCTTGGATCGTTGCTAACTAATAATGGAGATACAATGAGGGAAATTAAAAGGAAGACATCTATCGCTCTTCAGAAAGTAAAACAACTAAAGAATCTCCGGAGAGGAACAGACAGAACTACAAAAATAAGATTTGTAAGGGAATGCATCTTTCCTATCGCAACATATGCCTGTGAGACCTGGACACTTAACAAAACAGCTGAGAAACATATAAATACCTTTGAATGTAAATGCTACAGAAGAGTTCTTCAAATATCATGGACACAAAAAAGAACAAATATCCATACTACAAGAACTTAATATTGAAGAAGGCTGGCTAGTAAAGAGGATTAAACAGAGAAAACTTAAATATTTTGGACACATTAAACTTCATGATAATTTAGAGAAGACCGTCTTGGAAGGGTACATAATGGGAAAAAGAAAGAGAGGAATACCTAGACGAAGATGGCTGTAAGACATCGTTGATAATCTATAAATGGATGCATCAGCAGCAGGCCATCTTGCTTACAACCAAGAGGCCTACAGGAGAGCTGTTAGAGAGGCAAAGTTACGCAACGGACATGCAGATGACTGACTGACTGACTGAACTAGTCGAAAAAATTCTTCTCAAGATTCTGTTTTCAAAAATCTGTAGCTGTGTTTCATCTTGTTTTTTTTATCGCTCCGTGTTTTCCGATCCATACAAGACAACTGCTCTAATCTATGTCTTGTATATATATAGTCTGGTGTTGTGTGATAGGATGTTTTTTTTTTACAACAAGTGTCTAATGGCAAAATAAGTGTTGTTTCCTGCTTGTATGGTGACTCTAACGTCATCTCGCACGATGTTGGAGCTATTGAATAACGATCCCAGGCATTTATATGAATTTGTTCTTTTAATCCTTATATCTTCTATTTGGATCTGATTGTCTTGATTTACATTTTCTGGCCTCATGTTTTCAATTCTCTCTTAGTTTTTCTTTTGCCCCACTTTTTCTGCTTGTTCTTGCATGTGTTTTGAAGACTTCTGTGATCTGTTGCAGTTTCTTACAATATCTTTATCTTTTGTTTATCCTGATGTTCTCGTTCTATCATTAACGATTCTTCTTTTTTCTTATTGTTCTTATAATTTTTTTTTCTTCTAGGACCAGACTGAACATCATTGGGAACAGGGCACCACGTTGCTTCAGGGTTGTTCTTATTCGGAGTGGGTTTGATTTCCTTCCTTTATATAACACCATGTTTTCTGTTTCCTCCATGCGTAGTTTACTTATGTTAGTATATTCTTAGATATCCCAAACTCCTTCCTTATATGCCAGAGGCTGTTTCTATGGGATGCTATCATATCGTTTTTTTTTAAATCAATGAATATGTTAAGGACTTCTTTTCCATACTCCCAACGTTTCTCAGCTTTTTGTCTCAATAAAAATATTTGGTCTATTGTAGACTTATTCCTTCTGAATCTGGCTTGATAATCTTCGAAGATTTCCTCTGCCTAAGGTTTTGTTCTGTTCAGTAATACTGGTGATAGTATTTTATAGCTTGATGTTAATCATGATATCCTTGTGTAGTTCTCACATAATCTCTTATCTTGATGGTAATAATGATATCCTTCTGTAGTTTAATCTCTTATTTTGATGGTAATCATGATATCCTTCTGCAGTTCTCACATAATCTCTTATCTTGATGGTAATAATGATATCCTTCTGTAGTTCTCATATAATCTCTTATCTTGATGGTAATCATGATATCCTTCTGCAGTTCTCACATAATCTCTTACCTTGATTGTAATAATAATATCATTCCGTAGTTCTCACATAATCCCTTATCTTGTTGGTAATACTGATATCCTTCTGCAGTTCTCACATAATCTCTGATCTTGTTGGTAATACTGATATCCCTCTGCAGTTCTCACATAATCTCTTATCTTGTTGGTAATACTGATATCCTTCTGCAGTTCTCACATAATCTCTTACCTTGATTGTAATAATGATATCATTCTGTAGTTCTCACATAATCTCTTATCTTGTTGGTAATACTGATATCCCTCTGTAGTTCTCACATAATCTCTTATCTCCTTTCTTGTAAATGGAAATTATCAACTCTTCTTTCCATTGCTGAGGTAGTTTCTCTTCCTTTCGTATTTGTTGTATGATGAAGCCTAATATCCCATGCAGTGCCTTTCATCCTTATTTAATCAGTTCTGCATAAATTCCAGCAGATCCTGCTGCTTGTTGCTTTTCGGCTGTTCTATAGCTGCTGTCATTACTTCTTCCATGTCAGTTTCTTCAATACCGGGGTCATACTGTTTCTGTATGTTGTTGTAATTCAGTTGTCGGGTTTTCACAGTTTAGCAATTGTTCAAAATATTCTTTCAACCCCTAACATATTTTCATGTCTTTGCTTATCATAGCACATATACTATCTAACATACTGTATGTTTGCTGCTGGCTTTAATACTGTGATATGTCTTCCGCCGTATACCTCCTTCAATCTGCATGATTCTTTTGCTTTTTTGCCATGAAATGTTTCCCTCAAATACATATGGAGTCCTTTTTTTTTAAAAATTTGATATCCGAAATTTACTATCGAAAGCTCTACAGCTGCATATAAGCTCTAGAACAAAGTATGTGTGACTAGCCGACATTAGAAGTTTTATATATATATATGTCATGTTGAGAAACTGTTAACGGAAACATTTGGGAGCGTGCATGTTGAGATTTTTACTGAAGTTACTTAAAACTGAAATAACATGATTTAACGCTTAATTTTAGAAGTAGAATCTTCAAAATAAATTCCCCTCCATTTATTTTTTTCAAATCCTGGAAGTGTTTTCTCAAAGATGTGATGACGTCATAAATGGTGGCTCTTATCTGTTGGTGCTTTGTTGGTTCATCCTTTAATTACACGCTAGCATAAACTTTCATTCAAAGCCACTGGGTGTAACATACGGGTTTATGTGGACTAATGAGAGAGAGAGAGAGAGAGAGAGAGAGAGAACGAATACATTTATTTTCATAGGGTTAAGAACTGAGCATGCAAGCCCGTCTAACATTCTGTCCTTCGAGAGAGAAAGAGAGAGAAAGTAGAGGGAGTATAGAGTAGAAAAAAGAAAATGATGAGGACGGGAACGAAAGTTGCATGAGAGAGAGAGAGAGAGAGAGAGAGAGTAGAAGGAGAAAGATGTGAAAAGGAAAAAAGTATAGAATAGAAATGGCTATGCTCGTAACTTTATACCAGTGAATAGACTGGTATTTTTACAAAGCGTAAACTTGTGTTGTTTAACATGCGCATAATTGTGGAAAGGACAACATATACAAAAAAGAGCAAGATAAAAACATGCATACTAGAAAGAACAGAGATAAAAACATGCATACAAGAAAGAACAGAAGATAAAAACATGCGCACAAGAAAGAACAGAAGATAAAAACATGCGCACAAGAAAGAACAGAAGATAAAAACATGCTTGCAAGAAAGAACAGAAGATAAAAACATGCATACAAGAAAGAACAGAAGATAAAAGCATGCATACAATAAAGAACAGAAGATAAAAACATGCATAAAAGAAAGAACAGAGATAAAAACATGTGTACAAGAAAGCAAAAGGTAAAAACAAAGAGAATTGCATGTACTCACTTTGTGGAAATTTCGGTACACAGTTCGAACGCGAGAAATTGATTTGGCCAGTAACAAGTGGGGACTGTGCTAGTGGACTTCTATAGTTCTTATTTTTTTATATTTGGTCCTTTATCATAATCTAGAATAATGAACTTTACGTACCTGCTATATCTATGTATGTTGAAGAAAACTGTTCTGGGATGTGGTAAATATATTAGCAAGTGAGTGCGCAGATAGATGTTGATGTTAGTCGACGAAATCACAGATAGATGGTGATGCTATTTAGTGAGAGCACAGATAGATGGTGGTGTTCTTTAGTGAGAGGACAGATAGGTAATGATATTATTTAGTGAGAGCACAGATAGGTAATGATGTCACTTGGTGAGAGCAAGTGATGTTACTTAGTGAGAGCACAGATAAGTAGTGATGTTATTTAGTGAGAGCACAAATATGTAGTGATTTTATTCAGTGAGAGCACATGTAAACTTAGCGGGATGCTAAGTCTACAACTGGGGACAGTTGGGGGAGGGACAGGACCTGAAGCCCAACTGGAACCCCAAATCCATGGCCTATGTATTACCGTACTGGGTGGCCAGGCATAAAATCATCTCGTCTTCAACCTAGGATCTTCCCTCCAAGGATAATGTATGCCAGTCATGCAGCGTATTTACATTCATCCAACCAATGACATGACATGTATTACACATTACAAAGTCAAGCAATCAAAATAGATCAATATTTATTATACACACTACATACCATATCAAGTCACACAACATTACATGCACAAGACTTCAATATATATCATCATGAAAGAACACGTATGATACCAATAATAATGCATAGTTATATATTATATTCTAATATGTAACTGAATCGGGTGGGCCGGCTGGACTGGTCTCTCCTGGCCCTCCTAAGCAAAGCATACATTCATCTTAAAATGGTGCCAACGCACTGACTAACATATTCCAGCTACTGCTGCTTTGAATCCACCCTCCGCACACTACACACCATATCCATGTTGTGTCAACGCACTGAAATAGACATATATCCCCCTTTGTGCCAATGCACTGAAATATCATGACATATAACGCTCTTGAGCCAACACACACTGAAATATCAACAAGAATCAGCGAAATCTCCACACACAACGATAATATGAAATACACAGCACATAGTATACATTCCAGGCACATTAGATCGAACAGTATCAAGTCGTCTGAGGCTAACACAGACGAAACGAATTCAGCCCCGCCATGGCTGCTGGCTATCATAATTAATTATCCCCGCCTTGTATTTCTAGATATTTATAGGCCTTCCATTTCCGGATGCGTGAACGGTGACGCTTTACTCCCACTCCGTACACTCTTGGAAATTCCGAGTGACCGTTCGCACATCGATAGGTGGTGATGTTATTTAGTGAGAGCACAGATAGGTGGTGATATTATTTAGTGAGAGCATAGACAGGTAGTGATGCTATTTAGTGAGAGCACAGATAGGTAGTGATGCTATTTAGTGAGAGCACTGATAGGTGGTGATGTTATTTAGTGAGAGCACAGATAGGCGATGATGATATTTAGTTAGAGCACAAATAGATAGTGATGTTATTTAGTGAGATCACAGATAGGTGGTGATGTTATTTAGTGAGAGTACAGATAGGAAGTGATGTTATTTAGTTAGAGCACAGATAGGTGGCGATGTTATTTAGGTAAAGCACAGATAGGCGGTGATGTTATTTAGTGAGATCACAGATAGGTAGTGATGTTATTTAGTGAGAGTACAGATAGGTAGTGACGCTATTCTTTGCAAAAACTTCTTTCTGTTTTATATATCCTGTCAGTAGCAAAAACTTCTTTCTGTTTTATATATCCTGTCAGTAGCAAAAACTTCTTTCTGTTTTATATATCCCGTCAGTAGCAAAAACTTCTTTCTGTTTTATATATCCCGTCAGTAGCAAAAACTTCTTTCTGTTTTATATATCCCGTCAGTAGCAAAACTTCTTTCTGTTTTATATATCCTGTCAGTAGCAAAAACTTCTTTCTGTTTTATATATCCCGTCAGTAGCAAAAACTTCTTTCTGTTTTATATATCCTGTCAGTAGCAAAAACTTCTTTCTGTTTTATATATCCCGTCAGTAGCAAAAACTTCTTTCTGTTTTATATATCCTGTCAGTAGCAAAAACTTCTTTCTGTTTTATATATCCCGTCAGTAGCAAAAACTTCTTTCTGTTTTATATATCCCGTCAGTAACAAAAACTTCTTTCCTTTTCGTATGTTCCTTGAGAAGTCAAAACTTCTTGCAGTTTTCTAAGTTTTATGAGTAACAAAAAGCGTCTTCTAATTTTCCATTTCACATCAGCAGCCAAAACTTCCAATTTCCAGTCTTCTATGAGTAGCCAAAACTTCCAATTTCCAGTCTTCTATGAGTAGCCAAAACTTCCAATTTCCATTCTTCTATGAGTAGCCAAAACTTCCAATTTCCATTCTTCTATGAGTAGCCAAAACTTCCAATTTCCATTCTTCTATGAGCAGCCAAAACTTCCAATTTCCAGTCTTCTATGAGTAACCAAAACTTCCAATTTCCATTCTTCTATGAGTAGCCAAAAACTTCCAATTTCCAGTCTTCTATGAGTAACCAAAACTTCCAATTTCCAGTCTTCTATGAGTAGCCAAAACTTCCAATTTCCATTCTTCTATGAGTAGCCAAAACTTCTAATTTCCAGTCTTCTATGAGTAGCCAAAAACTTCTAATTTCCAGTCTTCTATGAGTAGCCAAAACTTCCAATTTCCCGTGCACCATCTGCAGCCAAACTTTCATCTGACCTTCGCCAATAGTCTCACACTTGTGTGTCTAAGCCATGAAATTTTAGACAATTTCTTGATGTCTAAGCCATGAAATTATAGACAATTTCTTGACGGTGCTTATGCAGAGAGCTGGGTATTTTTTTTTCATGAGCCTGAAACAATCGTTTTGTCCCGGAGAGTATCATTTTGTGACCTTCCGTTTTGATCTTCTGGGATTAAAAACATCAAACAAAAACTGTGACCAGTATTTCCAGAGCCGCGAATACTTGACTGTTTTGTGACAGAAGCCATGTTGGTGGAAGGTTTGTGCTCTTGCGAAAGTTTTTTCGTTCCGAACATTTCTAGCAGTTGACACGTTTTTTTACTCCAGACATTTCTAGCTGTTGACAAGATTAGCGCCCCGACCTTTGTCCTTCTTTGGAACATAGCCCTGTGAACCGCATTCACGTTAAGGTGTGACGTGGTCAACACAGGAGAGACCAGACCACACAACAAAAGAGGGGGGGGGGGGGGTGGTTATGTATTTTACTGAGACCTGGTTAAGTTTGTATGTTGTTTTTTTTAACCGCAGAATTTCTGCGGCCATTGTGGTAAGGGCAAATAACTCGTAGTTTAAGCGACGATGAAACTTGAATTGGTAAGTTACCTGCTCTTGTCTTGGTCTCTTTACATGCTGGACGAAAGCTAAAAGGAAAAACGCTAACGCACATACTCACATACACACAGCCACATACAAACAACAGTCGACTTTCAGGGCTTTTCGGAGTAAGCTAAGAAAGATTCTGCACGTGGGAAGGGGCTTTGAGAAGATGGAGTGGGCGGGGTAGATATTGAAGGGAAAGAGACTAGCAAGGAGTATCAGAACCTACAGAACTGTTTGTGAAAGTTGTAGACTTTACAAAATTAGAACAGGCATCAGTTAACAAGAAATAAAACAAAAAAAAAACATGTCAACTTCAGATCATCTATTACTTTACAAACCCACTTCTTTCTGGATATGTCCAATTAAAAGACTCACAAATTTACGATCAACTGCCACTTTACAAACCCACTTCTTTCTGGATATGTCCAATTAAAAGACTCACAAATTTACGATCAACTGCCACTTTACAAACCCACTTCTTTCTGGATATGTCCAATTAAAAGACTCACAAATTTACGATCAACTGCCACTTTACAAGCACATTTTTTTCTGGTCATAACTAACTACAAGACAGACAACTTTCACAAATCTACCATCACCTGTCACTTTACAAACACATTTTTTTTTCTGGCCATAACTAACTACAAGACTGGCAACTTTCACAAATCTACCATCACCTGTCACTTTACAAACACATTTTTTTTCTGGCCATAACTAACTACAAGACTGGCAACTTTCACAGATCTACCATCACCTGTCACTTTACAAACACATTTTTTTCTGGCCATAACTAACTACAAGACTGGCAACTTTCACAAATCTACCATCATCTGTCACTTTACAAACCCAATTTTTTTCTGGCCATAATTAACTACAAGACTGGCAACTTTCACAGATCTACCATCACCTGTCACTTTACAAACCCAGTTTCTTTCTGGCCATAATTAACTACAAGACTGGCAACTTTCACAAATCTCCCATCACCTGTCACTTTACAAACCCATTTGCCCTAGCCAGACGTAACAAAGCCACCGAGACTGGCAGCCACAGGTGATGGTTTGACCAGGGTGTTATTTACCCGGAAGAGAGGAGTTTTACGGTTAAAGGCCAAAGACTTTAAGGCGCAAACTTGTCTGACATTCAAGAAGAAGAAGAAGAAGGAGAGTCGAGCAGAGAAATGTAGTCTGAGCGGAAATATAGTAATGGCTGCCTGGCTGTGGCTCCTAGAAATGATAGCGCATTGTGTACTGTCTAGGCAAGGAACTCTCTGCTGTAGAGACAACAATAAGTTCCTCAGATCATCAGAGAAGTACCCCCCTCCCCCACTTCTAAGACAAGCTTTTCAGCTATTTTAACTTCTGACGCTCTAGGTCGGGTGGAGTGGGGGGGGGGGGGGGTTGGAGTGGGCCTCTCTGGGTCATGACCCAGAGTTCTGCGAGTTGTTGGTTTGTAACCGCTTCACCAGGCTGAAGATACTACTTGAATGTCTATGTCTATGTCGTGTCAACGTTCCTAGCTGTTTGTTCGGCGGATTTTGGTACACTTTCTTATATTACCGTGACTAAGTCATTGACCGCGCTTCTGTGACCAAGTCTTTGACCGCGTTTTTATGACCGAGTCCTTGACCGCGCTTCTGTGACCAAATTCCTTGACCGTGCTTCTGTGGCCAAAGTCCTTGACCGCGCTTCTGTGACCAAATTCCTTTAGCACACTTCTCTGAACAAAGTCCTTGACCGCGCTCCTGTGACCAAAGTCCTTGACCGTGCTTCTGTAACCAAAGTCCTTGACCGCGCTTCTGTGGCCAAAGTCCTTGACCGCGGTTCTCTGACCAAAGTCCTTGACCGCGGTTCTCTGAACAAAGTCCTTGACCGCGCTTCTCTGACCAAAGTCCTTGACCGCGGTTCGCGTTTGTCGCCCTTGCTGTATATAACATGGTGTGATGAAGCAACGATTTATCACCAACCAATTAAAAAAAAAAAAAGATTAAAAATGAAGCAGTCCTACTCTCAGTATACGACATAAATAGGCCACTATTAACATAACCACGTGACCACTGATCTGTATGTGAGTGTGTGTGTGTGTGTGTGTGTGTGTGAGTGTAATATAAAGCATCACTATAAAACGGATTCAACCTTCACAGCTCTACGGGGTGATGAATAGCACACACATAAACAAGAGACTTCCCAGAGCCTGCAAGTCCAAGCATGAAGGAGTAATTCAACTTCCCAGAAGGCATTACCGCTACCGGAAGCGGAAGTTTCATTAGAAAATGATGGCGGGGTCGGAAATTGAAAACACAAAGGCGCGGAGCCAGCAGAAAGTTATATCATTCGGATGTGTAGATGTCTGGGGCTGGGTTTTCCTTAAGTGATTGGTGGGCTCTGGCTTAAGACTGACCCAATTAATATTTATATCCCGAGAGAAATGAAAGCAGGGAGGGTAAAAGGTAGGCAGAGAAGCTTTAGAAATATAGAAGGAAATCACCTTCTCTCTCTCTCTCTCTCTCTCTCTCTCTATCTCTCTCTCTCTCCTTCCTTTTCGAAAACGCCTCATTTGATGATTTAAAAATTTTATTTTGATATAGTAGACCCAGTGTTTGTGTGAATGTAACATTAAACAGTCACAAGGAACGTATGTATATGTTCATATATATCAACAATTATATAAAAAAATGTAGGTTAAAAAACCCAGTTCTCATGTCATTAAAGCATTTGCCCTAGCCAGACGTAACAAAGCCACCGAGACTGGCAGCCACAGGTGATGGTTTGACCAGGGTGTTATTTACCCGGAAGAGAGGAGTTTTACGGTTAAAGGCCAAAGACTTTAAGGCGCAAACTTGTCTGACATTCAAGAAGAAGAAGAAGAAGGAGAGTCGAGCAGAGAAATGTAGTCTGAGCGGAAATATAGTAATGGCTGCCTGGCTGTGGCTCCTAGAAATGATAGCGCATTGTGTACTGTCTAGGCAAGGAACTCTCTGCTGTAGAGACAACAATACAGTTCCTCAGATCATCAGAGAAGTGTACCCCCCTCCCCCACTTCTAAGACAAGCTTTTCAGCTATTTTAACTTCTGACGCTCTAGGTCGGGTGGAGTGGGGGGGGGGAGGGGGGAGGGAGTGGGCCTCTCTGGGTCATGACCCAGAGTTCTGCGAGTTGTTGGTTTGTAACCGCTTCACCAGGCTGAAGATACTACTTGAATGTCTATGTCTATGTCGTGTCAACGTTCCTAGCTGTTTGTTCGGCGGATTTTGGTACACTTTCTTATATTACCGTGACTAAGTCATTGACCGCGCTTCTGTGACCAAGTCTTTGACCGCGTTTTTATGACCGAGTCCTTGACCGCGCTTCTGTGACCAAATTCCTTGACCGTGCTTCTGTGGCCAAAGTCCTTGACCGCGCTTCTGTGACCAAATTCCTTTAGCACACTTCTCTGAACAAAGTCCTTGACCGCGCTCCTGTGACCAAAGTCCTTGACCGTGCTTCTGTAACCAAAGTCCTTGACCGCGCTTCTGTGGCCAAAGTCCTTGACCGCGGTTCTCTGACCAAAGTCCTTGACCGCGGTTCTCTGAACAAAGTCCTTGACCGCGCTTCTCTGACCAAAGTCCTTGACCGCGGTTCGCGTTTGTCGCCCTTGCTGTATATAACATGGTGTGATGAAGCAACGATTTATCACCAACCAATTAAAAAAAAAAAGATTAAAAATGAAGCAGTCCTACTCTCAGTATACGACATAAATAGGCCACTATTAACATAACCACGTGACCACTGATCTGTATGTGAGTGTGTGTGTGTGTGTGTGTGTGTGTGAGTGTAATATAAAGCATCACTATAAAACGGATTCAACCTTCACAGCTCTACGGGGTGATGAATAGCACACACATAAACAAGAGACTTCCCAGAGCCTGCAAGTACAAGCATGAAGGAGTAATTCAACTTCCCAGAAGGCATTACCGCTACCGGAAGCGGAAGTTTCATTAGAAAATGATGGCGGGGTCGGAAATTGAAAACACAAAGGCGCGGAGCCAGCAGAAAGTTATATCATTCGGATGTGTAGATGTCTGGGGCTGGGTTTTCCTTAAGTGATTGGTGGGCTCTGGCTTAAGACTGACCCAATTAATATTTATATCCCGAGAGAAATGAAAGCAGGGAGGGTAAAAGGTAGGCAGAGAAGCTTTAGAAATATAGAAGGAAATCACCTTCTCTCTCTCTCTCTCTCTCTCTCTCTCTATCTCTCTCTCTCTCCTTCCTTTTCGAAAACGCCTCATTTGATGATTTAAAAATTTTATTTTGATATAGTAGACCCAGTGTTTGTGTGAATGTAACATTAAACAGTCACAAGGAACGTATGTATATGTTCATATATATCAACAATTATATAAAAAATGTAGGTTAAAAAACCCAGTTCTCATGTCATTAAAGCATACCGGGATACGGTGTTAGGCCAGTGCTTCTAAGACCTTCGGCACATGAAAGTCTGATGATGTGGTCAGTATCACGCCTTGTCGCATCTTACCTTCCCAGATTTCTCTCTGCTACCCGTGTTTTAGGGGCTGGGTGGATCCTGTGGCATTTTTTCTTTTGTGTGTGTGTGATCGTACCAGAAACATTTCTCCACTGCTGAGACTTGAGCTCAGTACCATCGGTTTAGTAGGGCGAGCGTCTAACCACTCAGCCAGCCGGGCCACCCACCAGTTTGTGAACTAGACAGTGATGTAGTCAGTAGCATGCCTTGCTGCCTTTTCCTTCTCTGAAACAAGAAGAGTCAGGTACCAGTTTTGTTAACAGTTAAGTTTTACGACGAAGCCTGTGAGTTGGATCTGGCTGTTACTGATCTTTTCGTGGATGCTGTTAACACAAAGAACGTGGCTCTTTGACCGATGTCAGAAATAATGTTCATCCGAGGGGACATTTAACCGGCGCGGATGTGTTTGTTTGTCGCTGAGTTATGGGGTTTTTGGCTGAGTTAAGCAGTTTGAGAACTGTCGACATGTTTCATCCAAAGTCTTGTTCACCTGTTTGTCTGGAATGTAAGCTTTATATCAGCTGTATGGCCTGACTGTTTGTCTGGAATGGAAGCTTTATATCAGCTGTATGGCTTGACTGTTTGTCTGGAAAGGAAGCTTTATATCAGCTGTATGGCCTGATTGTTTGTCTGGAATGGAAGCTTTATATCAGCTGTATGGCCTGATTGTTTGTCTGGAATGAGAGCTTTATATCAGCTGTATGGCCTGACTGTTTGTCTGGAATGAGAGCTTTATATCAGCTGTATGGCCTGACTGTTTGTCTGGAATGAGAGCTTTATATCAGCTGTATGGCCTGACTGTTTGTCTGGAATGAGAGCTTTATATCAGCTGTATGGCCTGACTGTTTGTCTGGAATGGAAGCTTTATATCAACTGTATAGCCTGACTGTTTGTCTGGAATGTAAGCTTTATATCAACTATGTGGCCTGACTGTTTGTCTGAAATGTAAGCTTTATATCAACTATGTGACCTGACTGTTTGTCTGAAATGTAAGCTTTATATCAACTATGTGGCCTGACTGTTTGTCTGGAATGGAAGCTTTATATCAGCTGTATGGCCGTTTGTCTGGAATGTAAGCTTTATATCAGCTGTATGGCCTGATTGTTTGTCTGGAATGTAAGCTCGGCTGTATGGCCTGATTGTCTGTCTGGGATGGAAGCTTTATATCAGCTGTATGGCCTGATTGTCTGTCTGGGATGGAAGCTTTATATCAGCTGTATGGCCTGAGTGTGTGTGTGTGTGTGTGTGTGTGAGTGTAATATAAAGCATCACTATAAAACGGATTCAACCTTCACAGCTCTACGGGGTGATGAATAGCACACATAAACAAGAGACTTCCCAGAGCCTGCAAGTACAAGCATGAAGGAGTAATTCAACTTCCCAGAAGGCATTACCGCTACCGGAAGCGGAAGTTTCATTAGAAAATGATGGCGGGGTCGGAAATTGAAAACACAAAGGCGCGGAGCCAGCAGAAAGTTATATCATTCGGATGTGTAGATGTCTGGGGCTGGGTTTTCCTTAAGTGATTGGTGGGCTCTGGCTTAAGACTGACCCAATTAATATTATATCCCGAGAGAAATGAAAGCAGGGAGGGTAAAAGGTAGGCAGAGAAGCTTTAGAAATATAGAAGGAAATCACCTTCTCTCTCTCTCTCTCTCTCTCTCTCTCTATCTCTCTCTCTCTCCTTCCTTTTCGAAAACGCCTCATTTGATGATTTAAAAATTTTATTTTGATATAGTAGACCCAGTGTTTGTGTGAATGTAACATTAAACAGTCACAAGGAACGTATGTATATGTTCATATATATCAACAATTATATAAAAAAATGTAGGTTAAAAAACCCAGTTCTCATGTCATTAAAGCATACCGGGATACGGTGTTAGGCCAGTGCTTCTAAGACCTTCGGCAGATGAAAGTCTGATGATGTGGTCAGTATCACGCCTTGTCGCATCTTACCTTCCCAGATCTCTCTCTGCTACCCGTGTTTTAGGGGCTGGGTGGATCCTGTGGCATTTTTTCTTTTGTGTGTGTGTGATCGTACCAGAAACATTTCTCCACTGCTGAGACTTGAGCTCAGTACCATCGGTTTAGTAGGGCGAGCGTCTAACCACTCAGCCAGCCGGGCCACCCACCAGTTTGTGAACTAGACAGTGATGTAGTCAGTAGCATCCCTTGCTGCCTTTTCCTTCTCTGAAACAAGAAGAGTCAGGTACCAGTTTTGTTAACAGTTAAGTTTTACGACGAAGCCTGTGAGTTGGATCTGGCTGTTACTGATCTTTTCGTGGATGCTGTTAACACAAAGAACGTGGCTCTTTGACCGATGTCAGAAATAATGTTCATCCGAGGGGACATTTAACCGGCGCGGATGTGTTTGTTTGTCGCTGAGTTATGGGGTTTTTTGCTGAGTTAAGCAGTTTGAGAACTGTCGACATGTTTCATCCAAAGTCTTGTTCACCTGTTTGTCTGGAATGTAAGCTTTATATCAGCTGTATGGCCTGACTGTTTGTCTGGAATGGAAGCTTTATATCAGCTGTATGGCTTGACTGTTTGTCTGGAAAGGAAGCTTTATATCAGCTGTATGGCCTGATTGTTTGTCTGGAATGGAAGCTTTATATCAGCTGTATGGCCTGATTGTTTGTCTGGAATGAGAGCTTTATATCAGCTGTATGGCCTGACTGTTTGTCTGGAATGAGAGCTTTATATCAGCTGTATGGCCTGACTGTTTGTCTGGAATGAGAGCTTTATATCAGCTGTATGGCCTGACTGTTTGTCTGGAATGAGAGCTTTATATCAGCTGTATGGCCTGACTGTTTGTCTGGAATGTAAGCTTTATATCAACTGTATAGCCTGACTGTTTGTCTGGAATGTAAGCTTTATATCAACTATGTGGCCTGACTGTCTGAAATGTAAGCTTTATATCAACTATGTGGCCTGACTGTTTGTCTGGAATGTAAGCTTTATATCAACTATGTGGCCTGACTGTTTGTCTGGAATGTAAGCTTTATATCAGCTGTATGGCCGTTTGTCTGGAATGGAAGCTTTATATCAGCTGTATGGCCTGATTGTTTGTCTGGAATGGAAGCTTTATATCAGCTGTATGGCCTGATTGTCTGTCTGGGATGGAAGCTTTATATCAGCTGTATGGCCTGATTGTTTGTCTGGAATGTAAGCTTTATATCAGCTGTATGGCCTGATTGTCTGTCTGGGATGGAAGCTTTATATCAGCTGTATGGCCTGATTGTTTGTCTGGAATGTAAGCTTTATATCAGCTGTATGGCCTGATTGTCTGTCTGGGATGGAAGCTTTATATCAGCTGTATGGCCTGATTGTTTGTCTGGAATGTAAGCTTTATATCAGCTGTATGGCCTGATTGTCTGTCTGGGATGGA
Source organism: Achatina immaculata (assembly GCA_009760885.1). Lineage (NCBI taxonomy): Eukaryota > Metazoa > Mollusca > Gastropoda > Stylommatophora > Achatinidae > Lissachatina > Lissachatina immaculata. The sequence continues at coordinate 299,837 of CM019707.1, forward strand.
AGCTTTATATCGGCTGTATGGCCTGATTGTCTGTCTGGGATGGAAGCTTTATATCGGCTGTATGGCCTGATTGTTTGTCTGGAATGGGGACTATGCGATCCCTGTCCCGTTAGCCAGGCTAGGCCTGTTACTGGGGTGGGGGGTATCAATGGAGAAATGGGATAGGGTCTTGGTCAGCTATGGTTCGCTAATCCTGACGCTGGCATATCAGCTATGGTTCGCTGATTGTCTCATCGGACAGAGTATTTAACTCCGAGAGAAATAATACTGGATAGTTTGACGAGAAATAATACTGGATAGTTTGAAGAGAAATAATAATGGATAGTTTGACGAGAAATGATACTAGACAGTTTGACGAGAAATGATACTGGACAGTCTCACGAGATGGTGTGAGATCAGATCACCATCTGAGCTCATGTTCCGCATGAGGGGTCGGGAACTGTGGATAAACTAAAACCCAACGCCAGTCGGCACGGCACATGATGATGATTGTAAGAGTTTAAAAAAAAAAAAAACGCTTAGTTCCGAGAAGAAAGAAAACCGATTTTTCACGTAAGAGAGTCATTCTTTAGTTTTAGTTTCTTTTTTTTTTCCTCCATTCCCGCCCCCCCCCCCCCCTCTCCCCGAGTCAGAAAGTCCACTTCTTTCTTCCGTGGCAGCTCCCCCACTCCCCAGCGCCCCCCCCCACCCCAGCATTTTCTCCAAACGTTGAGAAATCGAGGTCATAAACGTGTGGCCCAGCTAAAAGTTCTATAAGTACCCAATTACCGCGCGCGCGTGAACGTCGTTCATTGGTTGAACTTAAAGGTCACGGAGGAAATGATCCAATGAAAAAAAAAAAAGTCCTTGTCTTAACTTCTGAAATTTTCAGTTTCAATACGATGTGGAGGGGAACTGGAGGTTGTCTGTGCACGTGCAGCACAGAGCTAATGATGTCTGTCTGAAATTTGCGCCGTTGGCAGAAAGACAGACATTTTGGAAATGGGTTCATTAAAAAAAATGTTTTAAACGTTTAATATTAATATTCATGAGAAATTATCTTAAAACGTGCCTTAAATGGGCAGACAGTACTCATTCACTCATTGTACTGGACAGACAGATCTTGTACTTGTACGAACTCCCTGTAACTGCGAGCTGTTGTTCTTTGCAGCCGATGCTGTAGAGATGTTGAGGCACAGCATCGTATCGGCGTGGGAGCGGGTTATGGCGGCTACTTTTTCAGTCCCGGGGTATAGTTAAAAAGCAAGGGCTGTACAATGCTTCTTTAGCAGACTCCACCACCATGGGGACTATGGCGATCCCTGCTCCGTTAGTAAGGCCTAGCCTGTTACTGGGGGTACCACGGAGAGGTGGGACAGGGTCTTGGTCAGCTATGGATCGCTGATTACCTTATCGTATGTCTTCATAGATAGATAGATAGATAGATAGATAGATAGATAGATAGATAGATAGATAGATAGATAGATAGATAGATAGATAGATAGATAGATAGATAGATGGGTGGGTGGATGGATTGATAGGTAGGTAGGTAGGTAGGTAGGTTAGGTAGGGTAAGTAGGTAATGTAGGTAGATAGGTGAGGTAGATAGGTAGGTAGGTAGGTAGGTAAGGTAGGGTAGGGTAGGTAGGTAAGTAGGTAGGTAGGTATGTAGGTGTCCTTGCTAGATGTCCTTGCTATTTCTTCCCTCTCTCCTTACTCTTTGTCTTATCTACCTAAAGCACGGAGATCTTAAGCCGGCATTAAAGGAAAGGAAACAGGTAAAGAAGTTAGGCAAACAGATAAAGAAATTAGAGAAAGATACAAAGAAGTTAAGGAAACCGATATAAAAGTTAGGGAAACAGATATAGAAGTTAGGATAAAGAAATTAGGGAAACAGATAAAGAAGTTAGGGAAACAGATAAAGACGTTAGGGAAACAGATAAAGAAGTTAGGGAAACAGATAAAGAAGTTAGGGAAACAGATATAGAAGTTAGCAAACAGATAAATAAGTTAGGGAAACAGATAAAGAAGTTAGGTAAACAGATAAAAGATGGAAGAAAGCAGACGTAAGAGGTAAGGAACTTAACTAAGAGGGAGGAAAATGTATGCAGGAGGAAAGGACATTTGTAAAAGAGGGAAAGAAACTTAAACAATAGAGGAAGGAAGAAATACAAAGGATCAGTCAGTGAGTCATTCGCATGTCCCTTGTGAAACTTTGCCTCCCTAACAGCACTCCTCTAGTCCTCTCGGTTGTAAGCAAGATGTCCTGCAGCTGATACATCCATTTGCAGATCATCAACGATGTCTTGCAGCCATCTTCGCCTTAGTCTTCCTCAATACAAAGTGTATGGACACAAATAAATGACGTAACGAAACATATAAAAGAGAAGGGAGAGAAACAGATGGAACACGTTCTGAAACAGATAAAAGGTGAAGAAAACTATTAAAAGGAGAGAGAAAGCAGATAATGAGGGGGAAAAAAGATTTTAAAAAAAGGGAAGGAAAGAACATAGATGCTAAATGTAGATACTGTTAAAACATTCAGAAAATGTCCTTATTTTAAAAAGTCGATTAAGTTTAATTTTGGTTTAGAGTTCACGAATCTTCTCTGGTATTTCTTCCCTTCACTTATCTTATTTCTGTTATTCGTTTTCTTTCTTTTTTGTTCAACGTTTGTGCATAATTTCTTCCCTCCTTTATATACTTCATTCCCTCCCTCCTTCTCCCCTTCTCCCTCTCTCTTTCTTTCCTTTCCTCTTTTATATACCTCATCTTCTTTCTTTTCTTTCCTTCTCTTTTTATATACGCATCGTTCTCTCTCTGTCACTTCCTTTCCTTAACTTCATTTTCTCTCTGTCTCTTTCCTTTCTTCTTTAATATACTTCATTCTCTCTCTCTCTCTTTCTGAGCCTCTCCTTCCCTCTTTTATATACTTTCTCTCCCTCTGTCAAAGTCTCTCTCTCTCTCTCTCTTAAATATACTTCATTCTCTCTGTTTCTCTCCTTCCCTCATTTATACAGTTCATTCTCTCTGTCTCTCTCCTTCCCTCATTTATATAATTCATTTTCTCTTTCTCTCTCCTTCACTCTTTTATATATAATTCATTCTCTCTGTCTCTCTCCCTCCCTCATATATATATATACTTCAATCTCTCTGTTTCTCTCCTTCCATCTTTTATATATACTTCATTCTCTATGTCTCTCCCTCCTTCGTGTATATATATATATATATATACACACACACAATTCTCTCTGTCTCTCTCCTTCCCTCATTTATATACTCCATTCTCTGTGTCTCTCTCCTTTTCTCATTTATATACTTTATTCTCCCTATCTCTCTCTTTCCCTCATTTATATACTTCATTCTTTCTGTCTCTCTCCTTCCATCATTTATATGTTTTATTCTCTCAGTCTCTCTCCCTTCCTCTCTTTTTATATCTACGACACATGCAAGAGAACAATTTACTCATAGACAGTCAGTCAGGCTTTAGACCCAATCATTCCTGCCACACAGCTCTTACCAAAATGACAGAAAACTGGTTAGTAAACATAAATGAAGACAGACTATGTGGTGCCATCTTTGTCGACTTTAAAAAGGCATTTGATATGACTGACCACGATATTCTTGTAAGAAAAATAAAGACTTATAGACTGCACCCTGACCTAATAAAATTAATTGCATCGTTTCTTTCAGACAGACAACAGGTAGTATTCTTCAACAATTCTTTATCAAATTCTGCTAAAGTTGACACTGGTGTTCCGCAAGGTTCTATTCTAGGTCCGTTGCTCTTTGCTATCTATATCAATGATCTTCCACTTCATCTTAAACACTCTTCTTGCGACCTTTTTGCCGATGATTGCACAGTCTACACCAGTGACTACGACTGTATTAATCTAGAATCAACTCTTCAGGTCGAGTTATACAATTTAATTGGATGGAGCAAAAATAATGGCATGATTATAAACACCGATAAAACAAAATCAATGCTCATAACAATAAGACAGAAACTACAAAATGCAACAAAAACAACACTTCGGCTCTGTACAGAAACATCACAGATAGAAAACGTTAGCGAGCACAAAACACTAGGTCTTATTATTGACCAACATCTGACCTGGAACTCTCATGTGCAATGTCTAACAAAACTCATCGCACAAAAAGTATACCAATTAGCTAAAATTAAGCACTTCATAGATCAAGACACTAGGAAGACATACTACATAGCTCATATACAAACACATTTAGACTATTGCTCAACAGTTTGGGATGGTTGCTCAGTGTCAAATACAAAGAGGCTTTGCTCTCTCCAAAAGCGAGCAGTAAAGCTCATTAGTGACAAAGATCAAGCACAAACAACTAATCATCACAAACGTATCAAAATACTACCTCTTAAGAACAGGTTCCTCTTCAACAAAGCCAAGTTAGTACATCAGATTCTTTCACGGCATGCCCCGCCTTATCTATGGAACCTGTTTAAATTTAGCCCAAAGTGCAGCCAACGCTTGAACAACATATGTCTTCCAAAACCTAGACTTGATCTTTACAAGAAAAGCTTTAGTTATTCTGCTGCTCATCTTTGGAACCCTCCCATCCTATATAAAAAATATAAATTATACTCCTTCCTACAACTACAAGCTTTCCCAGTATCTATTTGATGTCGACTACATGCCTCCATGAATTATAAAACTTAAAAGTTATCTTAAGCTGCTCTTACAGACACCGAATACAATTAATTGTTTTCTGAATAGTCCCGAAAATTTTGTTTAGTAGATAGTCATTTATAATGTATGTAGTTACTTCTGTACTGAGTGAATGTTTAAGAGCGAAACGTAAATGTTATATTTTATTTTATGTCTCTCAGCTTCAATGTTAGTTATGTTTGTTATATGAACAGCATATTTGTAGAATGTCTGGAATAGAGTGAAAGATGTATGATAAAGGGCAGAATGTCAGACGGGCCTGCGTGCCCAATTCTTAACCCTTTTGAAATAAAGATCAATCAATCAATCAATCTCTCTCTTTCTCTCATTTATATACTTCATTCTTTCTGTCTCTCTTCTTCCATCATTTATATGTTTTATTATCTCAGTCTCTCTCCCTCATTTATGTATACTTCACAACATCATCATCAACTAACACAGCCTTTACATTATCATCAGCTAACACCGTCTTCATAACATCATCATCAACTAACACCGCCTTCACAACATCATCAACTAACACAACCTTCACAACATCATCAACTTCACAATCAAATAACACAACCTTCACAATATCATCATCAAATAACACAACCTTCACAATATCATCATCAGAAAGATTTCCTTACGATTCCTCAGTGGCGTAACCAGACAATTTGGGGCCCCCGTTAGAATGTTATGTTCTCCCCCCCCCCCCACGCTATAGGTAGATTTGTTACAGTTTCTCCATAATATAAACATGTGTCCATACCTTGGCTATGGAAGACTGGATTTGTTTATATTCTTTTCTCAGGAGAATTGTCTTTAGCGAGAAAAGATATCAAAAGTTCATGTTATTAGAAAAATTATAGGGAAAAATGACTAGGTGGGGGGGGGGGGGTCCCAGGTCTCATGTAAGCCCGTGGAGGGGGGGGGGGGTATGTACACCCTGCACGCCCTATGTTACCCCTTACCTATTTTTCTCACCCCAGACTCAATGCTCAACTTTTTTTTACCTCATATTTAAACCTGTGATCTTTCGTCACTCTCCTCCTCCTCCTCCTCCTCCTTTTCACTTTACTTTGGGTCCCTCGCCTAAGTAGCCCTGCCAGATCTTTACACTTCATCAAAGTTTGCAGGCGAACGAGATGTTGAATGTTCACGAGCTGTGGGCAGTAGCTGTCCCCCTGGCTGGACCTCAAGAATGTGGGCAGTAGCTGTCCCCCTGGCTGGACCTCAAGAATGTGGGCAAGTAGCTGTCCCCCTGGCTGGACCTCAAGAATGTGGCAGTAGCTGTCCCCCTGGCTGGACCTCAAGAATGTGGGCAAGTAGCTGCCCCCTGCTGGACCTCAAGAATGTGGGCAAGTAGCTGTCCCCCTGGCTGGACCTCAAGAATGTGGGCAAGTAGCTGCCCCCTGGCTGGACCTCAAGAATGTGGGCAAGTAGCTGCCCCCTGGCTGGACCTCAAGAATGTGGGCAAGTAGCTGCCCCCTGGCTGGACCTCAAGAGAAAACTAGGGAACCCCCGAGAGGGAATATAGCCCCCACAGGCTGAAAAGTTTATCAAAACAGAGGTCATAGTATGACCCAGCTTTGTCCAGTAGACGAGTTTTCAAGTTAGGGTCAAGTCAGAGGGATATGTGTATCAACGCTTTGTTACTTTGGTAGGTAATTCAACTTTTAGTTCCCTTTCTAAATACCCAGTCCTTCCATAACTCTGTTTTTTTTTTAACCATGTTCTGCGTTTTTTTTTCCATTTGTTTTCTACCATTTCTGTTTTCTTTCCTTTTTTTCCATTTGTTTTCTACCATTTCTGTTTTCTTTCCCGTTTTTTTTTGTTCTTCCACACACACACACACACACCCTTTTAAAAAAAAACTCTTTTGTTTGTTTTACTCAGTTTTCTTCCTGTTCTCGTCCTTATTCTTATCTGTTTTCTGCTGTATTTTGTATGTTTCTTCCTATGTTTTATCTGTTTTCTGCTGTATTTTGTATGTTTCTTCCTATGTTTTATCTGTTTTCTGCTGTATTTTGTATGTTTCTTCCCATGTTTTATCTGTTTTCTGCTGTATTTTGTATGTTTCTTCCTATGTTTTATCTGTTTTCTTTTATATTATTTGGCGCTTCCTCCCTCTTTTGTGTGTTATCTTCAATCTGTTTTCTTCACTCTCTTCTGTATAATCCCTTCTTCTTTCTACTTCTTACCTTTCTTCAACTGTTTTCTTCCAGCTTTTCTCTCTTTTTTTTTTTGGTTGTTGTCTGTTTATAATTTTTTCTTTCTGTCTTTCTTCTTCTGTTTCTGTCAGTCAGTCTGTCTGTGTATTTCCTTCTTCATTTCGTGATCTAAGCTATTAAATATTATTCGAAGTTTAAAGGTGAGGATTATCATTTGTTTTCTTCTTTTCTCTTTTGTTCCTTCATTCTGTGAAGATAATTTTAGCATTTTCGTGACTTCGCCAATATTATAGGGAAGAGCTCTTTGACGCTGTTTTCGGCTCTGACAAATCATAGCTGGTCAAGACCCTATCCCACCTCTTTCTGGTTCTCCTAGCAGCAGGCTGTTGTGCCACTTCAGTTTGAGCAACGAGGCAGTTCTGTGTGGCGCCCATTCGCTCTTCTTTCACTCGATTTCATGATGTTGTCTTTACCGAGCTATTCTTCCTGAGTCTGCTACGAGACTTCAAGCAAACGAGTCACTGTTAACCTGCTCCTCATCCGACATGGTGTCTGACCGTCAAGGTCATCGCTGAGTCTGCTAGATGGAACACAAGTACTTAGCACCCTGGAGATCAAAGAAGGTACAATGTATGTGACGTCAGTAATTCCGTTATTTCAATGGTCATCGTCATCTACATCGTTGGATCTTCCTACATGACATGGTGATGAACGTGGTATGTTGGATCTTCCTACAGGACATGGTGATGAACGTGGTATGTTGGATCTTCTTACCTGATATGATGATGTCCGTTATCTCTATGGTCGTCGTCTACATTGTTGGATCTTCTTACCTGATATGATGATGTCCGTTATCTTTATGGTCGTCGTTATCTACATTGTTGGATCTTCTTACCTGATATAATGATGTCCGTTATCTTTATGGTCGTCGTCATCTACAATGTTGGATCTTCTTACCTGATATGATGATGTCCGTTATCTTTATGGTCGTCGTCATCTACATTGTTGGATCTTCTTACCTGATATAATGATGTCTGTTATCTTTGTGGTCGTCGTCATCTACAATGTTGGATCTTCTTACCTGATATGATGATGTCCGTTATCTTTATGGTCGTCGTCATCTACATTGTTGGATCTTCTTACCTGATATAATGATGTCTGTTATCTTTATGGTCGTCGTCATCTACAATATTAGATCTTCTTACCTGATATGATGATGTCTGTTATCTTTATGGTCGTCGTCTACATTGTTGGATCTTCTTACTTGATATGATGTCTGTTATCGCAATGATCGTCGTCATCTACATTGTTGGATCTTCTTACCTGATATGATGTCTGTTATCGCAATGATCGTCGTCATCTACAATGTTGGATCTTCTTACTTGATATGATGATGTCCGTTATCTTTATGGTCGTCGTTATCTACAATGTTGGATCTTCTTACCTGATATGATGATGTTTGTTATCTCTATGATCGTCGTCTACTTTGTTGGATCTTCCTACGTGACATGGTGATGAACGTGGTATGTTGGATCTTCCTACGTGACATGGTGATGAACGTGGTATGTTGGATCTTCTTACGTGACATGACGATGAACGTGGTATGTTGGATCTTCTAACGTGACATGGTAATGAACGTGGTATCAATTTTTGGAGCCAGATAAGAAGCTGTTTTGATTTCTTTCCTTAATTCTTAAAACAGATCTACAAAAAGGGGCCTTTTCCATGCAACTGAGGCACGTACAACAGGTAAATATTCTGTACTTGCATTTCTCTTATCTACTGGACAGTCTAGAGAGTCAAGCGGTCGTTATCTCGCGTGTGGCGTCTTTCTTTCTGTAGCTCCGAAAAGAGTCAGTGTCCAGTTTTATACACTTAGGTTGACTAGAATGGTTGTCATCTGGATGAAACAACCTCCGTGAGAAACCAGTGGCGGAGCAAAGAAGGCTAGCTTCTAAATCAGTTCCGTTTAAGAAAAAAAAGAAAGCTAATATCTAATTCATCGCTATAAACAAAATTGGGACAGGCAGGCACGCACGCACGTACGTACGGGCGCGCGCGCACGCACACACACACACGCGCGCGCGCACACACACTGACTTGTAATTCATGCTCAGAAAGAGAAGTGGCCTCTAATTTCAACTCCACAAAAAGTTAACTTCTAATTCAACTACGCCAGGAAAATAAAGACCCTTATGCTCACACTAGGCTAAAGTATTGCGTCTTACAGGAGCAGAGGTTTGGTATAGGAGTCTACCCACTTCGTGGCATTGTCCTAGAGCAGTCCTCTCTATTCCGTTCACCAGCGACACGCGTCAGTAGAAAGTTAACTCTTGTGCTACTAACACGCGTCAGTAGAAAGTTAACTCTTGTGCTACTAACACGCGTCAGTAGAAAGTTAACTCTTGTGCTACTAACACACATCAACAGAAAGTTAACTTTTATGCTACTAGCACACGTCAGTAGAAAGTTAACTCTTGTGCTACTAACACTCGTCTGGAGATAGTTAACCCTCGTGCTACTAACACACATCAGTAGAAAATTAACCCATCACCTCACGAGAACATGCTCATAAGACCTAGAATAATCTTTATAATTTCAGAATATGCTCTTGCAACCAGTGGTTTGTTTTTGTTTTTGTTGTCATTTTTCTTATTCAGCGTTTTACATTCCAGTTTCTGATACTCTCTCAGCCAACAGGGCAAAAATGTTATGTTTACAAGAGCATGACCGGCCTGCACCGCGCGAGCTGAATTTCTAATCTCCACCCCTCCCCCTTTTTCCAACCGAAGAGGGGACAAAAAACTGGCGACTGAAAGCAATGTGACATTTGTGAAAGTCTGGGAATTGTTATTGATTATTCTTTTGTCTGATTCTTTAAGAAACATATTTTAAAACACCTTTTCGATAAAAAATGTAAAATATACGTAAATATGAAAAGCGGACGTGATGATGTCGACTCTGAATCGACTGGAAGCAGGGGATGGATGTTGTTTCTAAAAGGAGTGATGATAATAACATGGACAGCCAAGAAAACAAATGAGGAGGTTCTAAGTGAGGCTAGACGAAAGAAGAAAAATTATGATACAGTTCAGAACAAGACAGAGCAGATTTGTAGGACACGTTTTGAAACAAGGTAAACTGGAACACCTAGTGACAACATGAAAACCTGAGAGAGAAAGAGAGACTGAGAGAAAGTGAGAGAGAGTAAGAGAGAGTCAGAGAGAGTGAGAGAGAGTCAGAGTGAGTGAGAGAGAGTCAGAGAGAGTAAGAGAGAGGGTGAGAGAGAAAGAGAGAGCGAGAAAGAGAGAGAAATAGAGAATGAGAGAGTGAGAGAGAGAAAATGAGAGAGAGTGAGTGAGAGAAAATGAGAGAGTGAAAGAGAGAGAGTGAAAGAGAGAGTGAGTGAGAGAGAGAGTGAGAGAGAGAGAGGAGAGAGTGTGAGAGTGAGAGAGTGTGAGAGTGAGAGAGAGAGTGAGTATGAAAGAGAGAGAGTGAGAGAGAGAGATGAACCATCAAGAAAAATTGTCGATATCTACAAAGTTAGCCAGGTTTTCATATCCCAAACTAGTCCAGCTTTTAAGAAAAAAGATAATAGATATCTACGCTGTTAGTTATACTCTATGAGATTTCAGTGTTTGCTGAACAATCAAGAATAAGGAAAATTATATATATATCAGTATCTGCACTTTTCTGCCATAACATCCCAAATGGATAAACTTCCAAGAAAAAAAAAAGGTTAGTCGCTATCCTATTAGACAGACCATGGCATCCCAACTGGATCAATCAATCAATCAAGTGCCGTGCCGCGTGGCGTAGGCGATCATTTCTCTCCACAATTCCCTGCCTTTAGACTTGATTATGAGATCCGCCAGTGACTTTCTTCCTAGCCACACTGACAGCCCATCCAGTAACTTATGTCCCTGTGTGTATGTGTGTGTGTGTGTGTGTGTGTGCGTGCGTGCGCGCGCGCGCGTTTCCTCTGTCTCTTCTTCTTTCAATTTTTCTAGTTGCCACAGTGCGTTCCAATTTTCCTCTTCTCAGGAAATGTCCTACAAATCTCGCTTGTCTGCCTCTGATCTTTGCTATAATTTGCTTTTTAACTCCAGCTTCACTTAAGACTTCTTCATTGGTTTTCTTGGCTGACCATGGTACCTTCAACATCCTTCTTATGAACCACATTTCCATAGCCTCCATTTCTCGCTGTACTCTCTTATTCATGGACCATGCTTCACGCTCATAAAACAAAATTGGCTCGATGTAACATTTAAGTACTCGGAATCTTGTTTCCATTGATACGGATCTGTTGCACAAGATGTTTCTCATTTTCTGGAATGTTGACTTGGCCTGAGCACGTCTGCTTTTTATTTCGTTGTGTCATTTCCCATCAGCTGTTATAATTGTTCCTAAGTAATTGAATCTACCAACTTGTTTCAGTTCTGTGCCATCGATGGTAATGCTACATTTTGGTGGTATTCTTTTCTTTGAGATGACAATCACTTCAGTCTTCTTTTTATTCAGGCTGAGACCTTTACTTTTACATCCATGGACCACTATGTCCAGAAGAGCCTGTAGCTCCCCTTCATTTTTAGCAATCATAACTGTGTCGTGTGCATATCTTAAGTTGTTAAGGTTGCACCCGCCAACTGATATTCCTGGCAAGCTCTTTATATTTCTCATTATTTTTTCGCTGTACAATGAGAAGAGGTCAGGAGATAGAACACATCCTTGTCTCACTCCAAATTTTTTTTGTCTTGGAATGCTCCTATTTGGTTCTCAACCTTCATTGCTGCTGACTGCTGCCAGTAAATGTTTTTGATGAGTTTCAGATCTTTCCCATCTGTGTTGATGACTTCTAGCATTCTTATAACTTCTGGGTGTCTCACTTTATCGAATGCTTTACAGTAGTCTATGAAGTATAGGTCCGTCTTTACTTCTATTGATCTTTCCATCAATGTTCTCAGCATATATATGGCATTATTTGTGCCTTCTCCTTCGACGAAGCCGCACTGTTCTTCCACGATTTCTGGTTTTATTTTGCCCCTGACTCTTCTCATGACAATACGAAGTAGGATTTTGGTAACATGGCTCATACGACTAATGGTTCGATGGTCTTCACATTCAACTGCACCTTGTTTCTTTGGTAGGGCAATGAAAGCTGATTGTAAAAGGTATGATGGGACATAGTTACTGTTATAGATGTCATTCAACACTCTGCTAATTATTTCTATGCCAAGCTCTCCTAATGCTTCCAGTTCTTCCTTGGTGATTTTATCTGTTGCTGGTGCTTTGTTGTTCTTCGTGTGTTTGATGGCTTCTTCCACTTCTGCTTTTAATATGGGAGATCCTTCATTATTATTATTTCGATAGATGTTTGCTGAATAGAGTCTTTAAGCATATTCCATTGTTCATCAATCGTTTCAGTCTTCTCTATAGCATTATACTTATTATGTACTATGGTCCTATATTGTTCTTGTATTGCCTTATCTTTCCATAACAGCTCTATATCTAGTTCTTTGCTTTTAGCTGCTACCTTTAACCTCTTTAGCCTGATTCTCACTTTTCCTACAACTGGATCAACTTCCAAGAAAAAACGGTTAGTCGCTACCATGTTAGGCAGACTATGACATCCCAACTGGATCAACTTCCAAGAAAAAAAGGTTAGTCGCTACCCTGTTAGACAGTCTATGACATCCCAATTGGATCAACTTCCAAGAAAAAAAGGTTAATCGCTACCCTGTTAGATAGACTATGACATACCAACAACTTATTACAGTAAACAGTATGTGACGACAACATATGTGTTTCCACTGCTTGGGTTAAACTGTTCTGGTGACGGCGTTTTTTCTTAAGTAAACTCAGCTTCCAGATGGATTATATTTAAATGGTATGCTATTTCTCTCTCTCTCTCTCTCTGTCTGTCTGTCTCTCTCTCTCTCTCTGTCTCTCTCTCTCGTCCTCCTCACCTCACTCCCCTACTCTCTCCAGCCTGGATGATTCGACTCTATTTCCTAAAGTCTGCTGTCCAGTCTTACCTTATCAATGTAGACTTGACAGACAAATTCATACATGAATTACAAAAAACAGTGAAATTTATCCAAGAGACAGGACTGCAGGTATAGACAGACAATGCGAACGAAGAAGAAGAAGAAGACAGACAAATTATTATCAACTTTAGATAAAATATCCACTTTTCTAAAGACTAGACTGTGATCGAACATAAAAGATCTTCAGTCAGTTATTCCCTTGCGAAACTTTGCCTCCCTAACAGATCTCCTGTAAGACTCTCGGTTGTGAGCAAGATAGCCTGCTGCTGATGCGTCCATTCGCAGATCATCAACGATGTCTTGCAGCCATCTTCGCCTTGATCTTCCTCTCTTTCTTTATCCCATTATGTACCCCCCCCCCCCCAAAAAAAAAGGTCTTCTCTACATTCTCATGACCTTTAATATGTCCAAAATATTTAAGTTTTCTCTGTTTAATTTTATTTACTAGCCAACCTTCTTCAACATTAAGTTCTTGTAGTATGGATATTTTTGTTCTTTTTTTGTGTATCCATAATGTTTGATGAACTCTTCTGTAGCAGTTACATTCAAAGGCATTTATGTATTTCTCAGCTGTTTTGTTAAGTGTCAAGATCTCACATGCATGTTGCGATGGGAAAGGTGGATGGCTTTAAAAATCTTATTTTTGTAGTTCTGTCTGTGAGACATCTTCTCCACAACTTCTTCAGTTGTTTTAATTTTTGAAGAGCAATCAATCTTAGACTTTGTAAAAATGCATCCGTCTTTTGATCAATCTACAAATCAGTTTATATCCCATTTGGGGTAAACTGTTTTCTAAGAAGTTTCTTTCTTAGAATCTTTTTATTAAATGTTTCTTCCTTCTTCCTTGATCCACTCAAAACTGTTTAAATCCGGGCTTGTGTATCTACTGACACACTTTTCTTAATGTGTTTGTCAGACTGTATTCTCTACCACACTGAGAGAAAAGGGAGTACAGAATTAGAGAAAGGGGAGTACAGTGTGTGAGAGAGGGGAGTGTAGAGTAGAGAAAGGGGAGTACAGAGCGAGAGAAGAGGGAGTAAAGAGTGAGAGAAAAAAAGAAGTACAGAGTGAGAGAAAAAGGAGTACACAGTGAGAGAAGAGGGAGTACAGAGGGAGAGAAAGTTGGTACAGAGTGAGAGAAAGTGGAAAGGGAAGCAGATGTGTGTATGTATAGTTAAATTGTTTCGAGTTTAAGATAACTTTGATATGTTAGCTGCATTAAGCTGAGGTCAGAACTTGTCATGGGGTTTTCTGCAGTAATAATTACTGAGTGGTGCTCCAGTACAGAATTACAGTAACGTCGGTGTCCTTCCTGGAAGGCGATTATAAGTAATTTGTGAAAGTAATTCCAACTTAATGTTGTAATTACTTTTCCCGTCATTCTTTAAAATGACTGTGGCTTGCTTGTTACTGTGGCTTGCTTGTTACTGTGGCTTGCTTGTTTGTTTTATGAATTACAGGCAGTCCCCGAGTTACAAACGTTCGTCTTACGTACGGTTCGTAGTTACAAACTGCTTCACCCCTGCTATCTAAGTGAAGTTTATAATATTATGCAGGAAACAACAACACAACTCCTTCAGATCATCAGAGGAAGTACCCCCCCCCCCCTCAGACAAGTGTTTCGGCCCTATTAAACTCCTGACACTCTAAAAGGGGAGGGGGTGGGCCCCTCTGGGTCACGACTCCCAGAGGTCTTGTGAGTTGTTGCTTTTTTTTTCCGGTCCCGGGATTGAACCCATGATCTTCCAGTTGGCACTGCACTTTTTGAAGTGCGTCTTTAGTGATTTAGCTACGGAGGACTGGTATTGGTTGTGGCAAATGAAATTACTTATGGTTCCCAATGCTTGTTTCGCATACTCCACAGCCAGCATGAGGCCTTTTCTGCTGTTTCTGAAAGGCTTCTCAATGCCCTTGCTCTTGCTTGTCCCTTTATGCCCAGTTGCTTACATAGGTCATATGCTGATGTTGCTACGAATCCTCTTGCTCCCACTTCTACAGCTATCACTTTTGCCCTGATTCCTGCCCCCTGCCTCAGTTGCTAAACCAGATCATTGTACTTCTCCAATTTGAATAAATGCTGTTCCTCTATTCTAGTTTCGTATGGGACCGTAAGCTCGATCATTATTAATTCCTGTTTTTCTGTGGAGTACAAGATGGATCGAGCTCCAGGTAGGAATTGCAATGGGTTGTACAACATCTCCCAGACTGTTCGTACTAGCCATGCAAGTAATCATAAGAGCAGCAGAAGGAGCAGCGTGCCCCTTGAGGAACTTTGCCTCCCTAACAGCACTCCCGTAGGCCTCTCGGTAGTGAGCAATATGGCCTGCTGCTGATGCATCCATTTGCAGATCATCAATGATGTCTTGCAGCCATCTTCGCCTTGGTCTTCCTCTCTTTCTTTTTCCCATTATGTACCCTTACAAGAAGGTCTTCTCTAAATTATCATGACGTTTAATGTGTCCAAAATGTTTAAGTTTTCTTTGTTACATACAATGGTTCGAAATACCAAACTTGACGCATTGCAGCGGGCATCGAACATTGCACGTCCGTAGCGGTTCATTGGTTTCTTTAACATTTCATTTTATGAACAGAAAGGTGAATTGTATACTACTACTGTACAATAGATACTGACTTTAGATACGAACCATACCTAACTGTCCCGATTTACGTACAAATTCGACTTAAGAACAAACGAATAGAACTCGGTCGTAACTCAGGGGATGGGAGTGGGGGTGGGGGGAACGGGGGACTGTTTGTATTACTTCTTAGTTACTGCCTAGTTCAGTCTGGTTTGGTAAGGCTGGGAACTTGAGAAGACAATGTAGATAATTAATGCTGACAGACAGATAAAGCAAGCGGAAGATCTCAGTAAGAGAACAGGATAGAACTGCAAAGGCCAGTCTAATGGTCCGTGAGTTTGTCACTTTTATTTTTCCGATTCCCTAGTTTACGAGGTTTCATTCTTTCTTTCTCGTCTCTTATTTGGGGCGTAAGTCTCTCAGACAGACTTGCCAGATTGTACTGGAAGATTTGTTAAAGCCAACGTTTTAAAGTTTTGTTTTTTTTTGGCCTGCGGTAAGTGAAACATCAAACCGATTTTAAAAATAACTCTTATTAGGCAAGTTAGCTTCGTTTTTTCTTTCAATCCTAACTCCACTTTTTTTCTTTCATTCTTAGCTCCACGTTTTTTCTTTCATTCTTAGCTCCACGTTTCTTTTTTTTTTAATTCTTAACTTTTTTTTTTATTTCTTAGCTCCACGTTTCTTCTTTCAATCCTAGCTCCACGTTTCTTCTTTTATTCTTAGCTCCATGTTTCTTATTTTATTCTTAGCTCCACGTTTCTTCTTTTATTCTTAGCTCCACGTTTCTTCTTTCATTCCTAGCTCCACGTTTCTTCTTTTATTCTTAGCTCCACGTTTCTTCTTTCATTCCTAGCTCCACGTTTCTTATTTTATTCTTAGCTCCACGTTTCTTCTTTCATTCCTAGCTCCACGTTTCTTATTTTATTCTTAGCTCCACGTTTCTTATTTTATTCTTAGCTCCACGTTTCTTATTTTATTCTTAGCTCCACGTTTCTTATTTTATTCTTAGCTCCACGTTTCTTATTTTATTCCTAGCTCCACGTTTCTTTTTTTTTTTAATTCTTAACTTCACTTTTCTTTTTTTTTATTTCTTATCTCCACGTTTCTTCTTTCAATCCTAGCTCCACGTTTCTTTTTTTCAATTCTTAGCTCCATGTTTCTTCTTTTATTCTTAGCTCCACGTTTCTTCTTTCATTCTTAGCTCCATGCTTGTTTTTCTATCCTTAGCTCCATACATGTTCTTTTTTCCTTAGGTCCATGTTTGTTCTTTTACCCTTAGCTCCATGCTTGTTCTTTCATTCTTGGCTCTACCCTTGTTCTTTTATCCTTAGCTCTACGCTTATTCTTTTATCCTTAGCTCCATGCTTGCTCTTTTATCCTTACGTCCAGTGTTCTTCTTTCAATCCTTACTTGAAAATTCTTTCTTGCTCCACGTTTCTGGCACTCTTACATCAAGTTTTACGTGCGATCTTTAACGTTTGTCACATTCCACATATGACGTTTTACACCCGATCTTTAATGTTTGTCACGCTTCATAAATGAAGCTTTACATGCGATCTTTGACGTTTGTCCTACTCCATAAATGAAGTTTTACATGTGATCTTTAACGTTTGTCACACTCCACATATGAAGTTTTACATGTGATCTTTAACATTTGTCACACTCCATAAATGAAGTTTTACATGTGATCTATAACGTTTGTCACACTCCATAAATGAAATTTTACATGTGATCTTTAACGTTTGTCACACTTCATAAATGAAATTTTACATCTGATCTTTAACGTTTGTCACACTCCATATATGAAGTTTTACATGCGATCTTTAACGTTTGTCACACTCCATATATGAAGTTTTACATGCGGCCTTTAACGTTTGTCACACTCCACATATGAAGTTTTACATGCGATCTTTAACGTTTGTCACACTCCACATATGAAGCTTTACATGCGATCTTTTATAATAGTACCCTGACTACTGCTGAGTACTCTACTATTATAAATTTCAATTCATTACTCTCTCAGACTTCTAATCGTACTGGTTACACAGACAATACAACAGTATGAGAATCACTGACACCTGGTTTAAAGTGAGAACAGTTAAATCACATGTTTAATATGAAAAGAGTGGGTGGTGATCAGTGAGCGGGTTGTAACTAAAGATTGTAATAGATGATCAAGCAACCCCTAACCTCGACGATAACTCGTTCGCCATATAAGGAAAGGAGTGAGCAACATCCTCAATCAGATAAACTGACAGACGCACAGCATGATGAGAAAAATATAACAACCAACTTAGATTCTCAATGAAAGCCTTTCCATCACTCTCTCTCTCTCTCTCTCTCTCTCTCTCTCTATCTCACACAGAAACAAACAAAATAAGGCTAATACACTTCAGTGCTCAGTTTAACACATTCCTAGAATTGCTTCATAACCCATTACACACAGTGTTAAATCACGCAAAAAATCTTTAAGACATAATATGATAATCACCTGAACAGAATCATCCTAACATATTCTCAACTCATAATGAGCCTAATTCAGTCATAACACTTGAAAAGCTCACTATCAAAATCTCACAAAAATCTCACAAAATTCCTCATCATAATCATCATGCTAAGTATCCATGGCAATAATCCATTCTAATCCTAATCTCGTACTAATAATAATCCTCTAAGAAAAATCCCAGTCCTTAAATATGCCCTACAAATTCTATTCCTAAATCTTCCCGAAGATGCCATCCCGTGGAAGACAAAAATCGGGGTTAAAACATTTCTACCTTAAAGGTCTCAACTCCGTGCAAAAATTGCCTTTTTATAACTTTAGACAAATTCTAAAAACAATAATCACATTTTTAGCTTTTCTATAGCTAAAATTAACTAATTGAACAAACATGTCCTAAATGACTTTTGTTAACCGCACAAAATCTCGTGACAGGACATGTCAAGAAGTGGCCTTCAAAGTGTTAAGACTGACCTTTCGTTGACCTGTCCTATAAAAAGTAACCAAGGGCGTTAATCTACCAAATTAATCCCTATACCGTTAATAAAGTAAAGAATTTAAGAATTCTGTTGCACTTTAATGTGTGTCACGCTCCATATATGAAGTTGTACATGCGATCCCTAACGTTTGTCACACTCCATATATGAAGTTTTACATGTGATCTTTAACGTTTGTCACACTCCATATATGAAGTTTTACATGCGATCTTTAACGTTTGTCACACTCCATATATGAAGTTTTACATGCGATCTTTAACGTTTGTCACACTCCATATATGAAGTTTTACATGCGATCTTTAACGTTTGTCACACTCCATATATGAAGTTTTACATGCGGCCTTTAACGTTTGTCACACTCCATATATGAAGTTTTACATGCGGCCTTTAACGTTTCGCGTAATTTGTACAGGTTTCTCAAAGAAACTTCGGCGGTGGCCTATAGAAACGTAAAGTTTTGGAAACACTGCTTTTATGATCATCATCCTTTATGTAGGTCCCATTATGGAGGATAAGATAAAGAGAAATCTACACAGAGAACTGTGATCTACCGACGTTAGAAATGAGAGTCAGTCTCTTCTCATCTGTATTACCTCCCGTTCTTGTTCTTTGGAGCTTAGAACTTTTTTTATGGTGTTAATACGCATTACCGTGTCGGATGGGGAGTGGGTTAGAAGACTGTACTTAAAGTTGTGAAAAGATTCAATAAACTGACGTTATGTCAAAGTCTACTATTATGGGGATCGCTTCTTTAACCAGGGCCTGGGAGCACATCAGCATGTGACTCTCTTTCTCTCTCTCTCTCTCTCTCTCTCTCTCGCTCTCCTTCTCTC
This sequence comes from Achatina immaculata, assembly GCA_009760885.1. Classification (NCBI taxonomy): domain Eukaryota; kingdom Metazoa; phylum Mollusca; class Gastropoda; order Stylommatophora; family Achatinidae; genus Lissachatina; species Lissachatina immaculata. The sequence continues at coordinate 319,128 of CM019707.1, forward strand.
TCTCCGGTCCATGCCAATCAGGTATTGGTCGTTATTGATCCCCGCAACAATATATTCTTTGCTCTTTCTGTAAGATTTGTGTTGGACCATGCTCCATGCCCATGCTACTCTTTTAGCCCGGCAGATATTTTGTTTCCTAGTCTTCCTCTGTCCCTACATCTTTGCAGCCACTAGCAGCGCTAATGCGAGGATACGTTCTTGGCCCGGCTCTGATTCATTGAATCTTTATCCATCTGGCACGGGCCTTTATTGCTTCCCAGGCATTACCTCATCCCATTCTGCCGTTACCTTCTCTCATTCTTCTTCTCTTTATCTCTCCATTTTTTTCTCTAATCTTCTTTCATAGTTCAGATTGCCTACTGGTTTTCCAAGGACAACGAATTACTCCACAAGAGAGCAGAGAGTGGTTGCGCTGAAGTATGGGAGACCTTGAAGATCGGATTAAGAATAAGCCCCACATCTGTTAACCTTGAATAAACCCACAGAGAGCATAAGACAGATCTACGCCATCTTGCAACCATTAGCTCCAGGTAGATAGCTACAAAGTGATACATTTCGCCAACCGGAAGCCCGAATTACTTTCGGCACCTTTTTTTTTGGAACTATTTTTTCTTCTTCTTCTTCTTCTTCCGACGTTAAAATGAGTAATTTCCCGGAAGGTTGCGTCACCATTAAGATGAGTGTATCGTGTTGAAGGTCATTTTAACACTAGTCTGATGGGTATTTTGACTTGCAAGAGTGGTCAGTAATCTCTTAAGTAGTTGCTTAAATGTAGCTAAAAACCAGGATTCTGATATTTACTTGATGTTTCAGCAATAAGATTAGTTTGTTTAAGTGATGTCAGATCTAAGTTTCCTTCTGTGAGCACAGATTTAATCTGTTTCTTGTAGTTCGTGACCTTTCTGTTTGGACTCTTTGTAAGCTTCCGTCAAGGTCTTACAAACTTCCTCAATTTTCGCCGGTGTATGTGTCATTTATATTAATTATCAAGGTTGCTTCAACAGTTTTTTCTCAGCAGTTCTCTCTCTCTCTCTCTCTCTCTCTCTCTCTTCCATTCATGTCTCTGATTTTTCTCCTCTGTGTGCCAATCTTTCTCATGGTCTGTGTGGCTCACCTTGTTTCTCTCTGTCTTTGTGTGTCTCTCAGTTTCTTTTGTCTTTGTGTGTTAGTCAGTATCTCTGTATTTGTGTGTCACTCAGTATTTCTGTATTTGTGTGTCACTCAGTATCTCTGTCTTTATGTGTCTCTCAGTCTCTTTGTCTTTGTGTGTCATTCAGTATCTCTGTCTTTGTGTGTCACTCAGTATCTCTGTTTTTGTGTGTCATTCAGTCTCTGTCACTCAGTATCTCTGTCTTTGTGTGTCATTCAGTATCTCTGTCTTTGTGTGTTACTCAGTATCTTTGTATTTGTCTGTCACTCAGTATCTCTGTCTTTGTGTGTGTGTGTCTCTCTCTGTCTGCTATGTGTGTCGTCCCGTGTCTTTGTCTCTCTCTGTCTTTGTCTATCGTCTCTCTTCTCTGTGTATGTCTCTCTCTTTCTTTCTTTCACCCATCTCTCTATCTCTCTCTTTCTCTGTCACTCGCCTCTCTCTCTTTCTGTGTCTTTATGTCACATAGTCTCTCTGTATGAGTCTCTCTCTCTCTTTCTGTATCTTTATGTCACATAGTCTCTCTGTATGAGTCTCTCTCTCTCTCTTTCTGTGTCTTTATGTCACATAGTCTCTCTGTATGAGTCTCTCTCTCTCTCTTTCTGTGTCTTTATGTCACATAGTCTCTCTGTATGAGTCTGTCTCTGTCTGTGACACCAGTGTCTCTGTATCTTTCTCCCTCTATCT